>MDKI01270962.1:0-16807 GCA_005239505.1 Nicotiana paniculata
ATATATATATATATATATATATATATATATATATATATATATATATATATATATATAACACACGCTTTGTTGTACTACTTTAACTACATATATAGCATGTTATAGTATATGTTATAGTATATATTAGTGTATTCATTATTTGTATTACAAAATTGTTAGCGGATTAAATTTATATTATTTAGATAGTAATATAAAAGTGATTCATAATTTTGACCAATGTTGACCTAATAACCGACCAACTTTGGTTGGTAATTTTAAATAAAATTTCTTTAAATTTTATAAAACATTTTAAATAATAATATAACTATTAAAATTTTAAAAATTGGGTCCACATTACCGACCAAATGTCACAACCCAATTTACCCTTCGAAAGGTATCATGACGGCACCTAGTCTCTATGACTAGGTAAGCTTAAAATTTGCGGAAATGACAGAATCAATAAAAATAAGACAGAAAAGATCTCAAGTAGATATAACGTAGCTGCTTAGCATATAAATTTTACTTCCCAAAACTAGGAATGCCACCATAGTCACAAGCTCTGTACTAAATGTAGCTCTATATAATGAAACAGTGGAAAAATATACAAGTCTTCTATGCCTATACTAGAGTAGAAGGGGCCTCGTGGGATTCTGCGGACGCGGCAGAATTACCTCGCGGTCTCCTGGCTGCTGCGAGATGACTCCTTGCCACGATACTGGGTATTGGTACCTGGATATGCACATGGGGAAAACAAGCGCAGGAAAGGGCGTGAGTACTCCACATTCGGTACTCCGTAAGTGCCAAGACCAACCCCAGTCAAGTAGTGACGAGGTCAGGTTGAAGACCTACTGAGTTTTTAAAACAAGTCAATATAAAATTTAAAACAGTGAAAAATAGATAAGCAATGATAAACAAGATCAACGAACATGGAAAGATTTAATAACATAAAGAGAGCCCTCGGCTCAACACGGCATATATCTCAACAGTAATGTTCAATGTAGTACACGGGGAAAGCTCCCGGATCTCAGTCTGTAGTCCCAATTTAAATATGCTATGCAGTACAGGGGGAAAGCTCCCGGATCTCTGTCCCTAGTCCCACTTTAAATATGCATTTCACTACAGGGGGAAAGCTCCCGGATCTCGATCCGTAGTCCCAATTTAAATATGAAATGCAGTACAAGGGGAAAGCTCCCAGATCTCGACCCGTAGTCCCAATTTAAATATGAAATGCAGTACAGGAGGAAAGATCCCGGATCTCAGTGCGTAGTCCCAATTTAAATATGCAAAGAAGAAGTATATCAATTATGGCTTAAGTAAACAATCCAGGAAAAACAACAAATAAGGATAGAGTAAAATTACCTAAGCATGATGTGACTAGTAACGAATAAGAGGGAAATCATTTCAGAATAGGTAGGCATGCTTACTCTTAGGCTATCTACTCAATTAAGATAGGAAACAGTAATATATTAATGAAAATTAACGATTTTCATGGGAGTAAAAATATGATGTTAGCAACAATGACCCGTGTACTCACTCGTCACCTCGCGTACACGGTGTCCACACAACAAAATCAGCGTAAAAAAATGCCCAAGGGAAAGTCCCCAACACAGAATTAGGCAAGCCACTTACCAGGACTGCGCTAATCAACTCAATACCAAGCCCTTGCCACGAGTATCTGACTTCGGGTGGCCCAAATCTATTCAAATCCCACTGAAAATCGCCAAGTTTCGAGCTCACAATCGATTTTGGAATTATGAAATTCAAACCCTCGGATTTTTAGTATAAAATGCCCTGACATTTCGCACCCGCGACACTGGGATCGCACCAGCGGTGCCGAACCTGCGGAAACCCAATCGCAGGTGCGGAAATTCATTAAGTGGCCTTGGGTCACACCTGCGGCAACTCGTTCGCACCTCTGTGCCCGCACATGCGGAAATACCCTCGCAGGTGCAGAAATTCCTTTAATGGCCTGGGGTCGCACCTGCGGCTCCCCCTTCGCACCTGCGGAAATACCATCGCAGGTGCAAGATACCAGAACCAGAATGGTTCACCTGTTCTCAATTTCACAAAACTCACCCGTTGGGCATCCGAAACAACCCCAAGGCCCCCGAGACCTCAACCAAACCTACCAATTGATCCTAGTACCTTTTTCAAACTTGGTCGAGACTTAAAAACACATCTCATAACATCAAAATCATCAATTATGCATAGGTTCAAGCCTAAGAACTTAGGAAATTTCTAGAATTCACATCCGACGTCGAAACACGTCTAAGCTCATCCGAATGACCTCAAATTTTGCGCACAGGTCATAAACGACATTATAGACCTACTGCCGTTTTCGTAAATCCATTCCGAGTCTGATATCAAAATCTCACCTATCGGACAAAATCGCTGAAATTCCAACTTTCGCCAATTCAAGCCTAAATCCACAACCGACCTCGAAAACACATTCCGAGCACGCTCCGAACCCTGTAATCACCCAACGGAGCTATCAGAGTCGACAGAATTCCATTCCGGATCCGTCTTCACACAGCTCCAGCTACGGCCAGATTTCTAAAGCTAAATTCCACATTTATGGACTATGTGTCCAAAATAACCCCGGATTTCGTCACTCAACGCACCGACAAGTTCCAATAACATAAATAGACATGGGAGAAATGGTAAATAGGGGATTGGGGCGCTAATTCTTAAAATGACCGACCGGGTTGTTACATCCTCGCCCTCTTAAGAAAATCGTTCGTCCTCGAAGGTGCATAGAAACATACCTGAAGCTAGAAAAAGATGAGGGTACTGACTCTGCATATCCTGCTCGGTCTCCCAAGTATCCTCCTCAACTGGCTGACCCCTCCACTGAAACTTTACTGATGCAATATCCTTTGACCTGATCTTCTTGATCTGCCTATCCAATTTAGCCACAGGCTCCTCAACATATGATAGATCCTTGTCCAATTGGACTGAGCTGAAATCCAAGACATGAATCGAGTCACCGTGATACTTCCAGGCCATGGAGAGGTGGAACACCGGATGAACACCTGCTAGGATGGGAGGCAGGGCTAGCTCATAAGCAACGTCCCCAACACATTGCAATACCTCAAAAGGGCCAATAAATCTCGGACTCAGCTTTCCTTTCTTCCCGAACCTCATGACGCCCTTCATAGGTGATACCCGAAGCAAAACCCGATCATCAGCCATAAATTCCAAGTCACGAATCTTCCGGTCTGCATAGCTCTTCTGCCTGGACTGAGCTGTGCGAAGTCTCTCCTGAATCACCTTCACCTTGTCCAGGGCATCCTGAACCAAGTCTGTACCCAACAATCGGGCCTCGCCCGGCTCAAACCATCCCACGGGAGACTTGCACCGCCTACCATACAAAGCTTCATACGGCGCCATATGAATGCTGGACTGGTAGCTGTTGTTATAAGCAAACTCTGAAAGAGGCAAATATTGATCCCATGAACCTCCAAAATCTATCACACAGGCAAGGAGCATATCCTCGAGAATCTGAATCGTGCGCTCGGACTGCCCGTCCGTCTGAGGGTGAAAAGTTGTGCTCAAATCTACCCTGGTGCCTAACTCCTGCTGAACGGCTCTCTAGAACCGTGAAGTGAACTTAGTACCTCTGTTTGAAATGATAGATACTGGAATACCGTGGAGGCGAACAATCTCTCTGATATAAATCTCAGCCAACCTCTCTGACAAATATGTAGTCAGTACTAGAAGGAAATGGGCTGATTTGGTCAGCCGATCCACAATCACCCAAATAGCATCATGCTTCCTCAAAGTCCGAGGAAGTCCAACCACAAAGTCCATGGTGATTCGCTCCCACTTCCACTCTAGAAGTTCAATCTGATGAAGTAACCCTCCCGGTCTCTGATGCTCACATTTGACTTTCTGACAGTTGAGACACTTGGCTACAAACTCTGCTATATCCTTCTTCATCCTTCGCCACCAATAGTGCTATCTCAGATCCTGGTACATCTTCGCGGTACCTGGATAGATGGAATACCGCAAACTATGGGCCTAATCAAGAATCAACTCCCGAAGCCCATCCACGTTGGGCACACAGATACGGCCTTGCATCCTCATCACCCCATCATCTCCTATAGTCACATCCTTGGAATCACCCCACCAGAATCTATCCTAAATAACCAGTAGGTTGGGATCATCATACTGGTGCTCTCTGATACGGTCATGAAGGGAAGATCGAGCAACCACACAAGCTAATACCCAACAAGGCTAAGATATATCTAATCTCACGAACTGACTGGTTAAGGACTAAAAATCTAAGGCTAGAGGCCTCTCAGCTACATGAACGTATGCCAAACTCCCCAAACTCTCCGCCCGGCGACTCAAGGCGTCGGCCACCATATTGGCCTTCCCCGGGTGGTATAATATGGTGATGTCATAGTCCTTTAGAAACTCCAACCACCTACGCTGGCGATAATTTAGATCCTACTACCTGAATATGTGTTGTAAACTCCGGTGATCCGTGAATATCTCACAGGGAACGCCATATAAATAATGACGCCATATCTTTAGGGCGTGAACAATTGCTGCGAACTCGAGATCATGAACAGGGTAGTTTTTCTCATGGACCTTCAACTGTCTGGACGCGTAGGAAATCACCCTATCGTCCTGCATCAACACCGCTCCCAAGACAATCCTCGAAGCATCACAATAAACTGTATAGGATCCAGAACTGGTAGGCAAAACCAACACAGGAGCTGTAGTCAGGGTTGTCTTAAGCTTCTGAATGCTCTCCTCACACTCCTCAGTCCATATAAAAGATGCATCCTTCTGGGTCATTCTGGTCATAGGCGCTACAATGGATGAAAATCCTTCCACAAAATGGCGATAATACCCAGCCAAACCAAGGAAACTGTGGATCTTAATAGCTGAGGACGGTTTGGGCCAACTCTGAACCGCCTCCACCTTCTTCGGATCTACCTTGATCCCATCCGAAGACACCACATGGCCTAGGAATGCCATAGAATCAAGCCAAAATTCACACTTGGAAAACTTGGCATACAACTTTTTCTCCCTCAATGTCTGAAGCACGGTCCTCAAGTGCTGCTCATGGTCCTCCTAGGACCTAGAATATACCAGAATGTCATCAATGAACATAATGACGAAAGTATCAAGATGCGGCCGAAATATGATGTGCATCAGGTGCATGAAGGCTGCTGGGGCATTGGTCAGCCTGAATGACATAACAAGGAACTCATAGTGGCCATATCTGGTCCTGAAGGCAGTCTTCGGGATATCCGGTTCCCAAATCTTGAACTGATGATAACCAGAACGTAGATCAATCTTGGAGAACACCCTAATGGGTACCTGTTCTTCACTGTCACCTTATTCAGCTGTCGGTAGTCAATACACATACGCATCGAGCCATCCTTTTTCTTCATAAATAATATCGGAGTGCCCCAAGGTGATACACTAGGCCTGATGAATCCCTTCTCAAGCAACTCCTGTAACTGCTCCTTCAACTCCTTCAACTCAGGAGGAGCCATGCGATAAGGATGAATGGAAATGGGCTGAGTGCCCGGCAATAAGTCAATGCCGAAATTAATGTCTCTATCGGGTGGCATACCCGGAAGATCAGCTGGAAATACATCAGAATAGTCCCTGACAACTGCAACTGACTCAACTGTAGGGGTCTCAGTACTAACATCTCTAACATAATCCAAATATGCATCACACCCCTTTCCAACCATCCGTTGAGCCTTAAGAAAAGAAATGATTCGGCGGGGAGTATACTCCAAGGAACCTCTTCACTCTAACCTCGGATATCCTGGCATAGCCACCATCACGGTCTTGGCGTGACAATCAAGAATAGCATAATAGGGAGACAGGCAGTCCATACCCAATATAACATCGAAATCTACTATACGGAGTAGTAGAAAATCAGCTCTGGTCCCAAAACTACTGATAGTAATCAAACATGACCGATATACGCATTCCACAATAAGAGAATATCCCACCGGAGTAGAAACATAAACAAGGGATCTAAAAAAATACCGGGCTATCCCCAGATGCGTAGCAAAATAGGAAGACACATATGAATATTTGGAGCCTGGGTCAAATAATACCGATGCATCCCTATGAAAAATGGGAACAATACCTGTAAATGACTGAATCTGAAGTAATGGCCTCGGATCGGGCCGGAAGAGAATAGTACCTGGCCTGGCCTCCCCCTCTAGGGCGACCTCGACCTCCCCAATCTCCACCTCGAGATGCCTGAGGTGATGGGGTAGCAGCTGGGGCTGGAAGAATAGCTGGAGGACCTGGTGGAAGACGTAGAGCCTGATAAATCTGAGGGGATGCACCTTGATAAGTCTGAGGTGGTGCGCCCCTCCTCGCTCTGGGGAAATATCTGATCATATGATGAAGGTCTCCACACTCAAAGAAACCCCTCGGAGGACGTGGTGGCTGCTGCTGACTTTGAACTGGCCTACTGGGCTGGCCAGTGATAGGACCCCGAGTAGGAGGCACCTGAGATACTGGTGGTGCATAATAAAGCTCCTGAGATCTAGGAGGAGCTGGAATATCGCAAGCTGCTGGGAGAGCTGAATGAACAGGGCCACTTACAAAACCCCTACCATAGCGTGCTGCTGGTGCACGGGCTCCTGAAAAATGGCCAGTCTCTCGAGACCTCTTGGCCTCTCTCTCCTCCATTTCCCGGGTTAACATCATCGCAATCCTTCGATCAATACTCACGGCCTGCTGGTAAGTAATATGGGTCTCCAGCTCTCTGGCCATGCTGGTCCGAATACTGGGGTGGAGTCCCTCAATAAAGCGCTGAACCCTCTCTCTAACAGTGACCACCAAAGCTGGTGATGGCCAAATTGCTGAAACGAACTGCATACTCTGACACATTCATGGCACCCTGGCGTAGCTACTCAAACTCCGCATGCCAAGCATCCCTGAAGCTCTGAGGGACAAACTCAAGTAAGAATGTCTCGGAAAACTGAGCCCAAGTAAGAGAAGTTGCCTCGTCTGGGATACTAAGAGCAAAAGAACGCCACCACTGATAAGCTGCTCCCCTCAGCTGGAAAGTAATGAAAGAAACCCCACTCATCTCCACAATACCCATAGTGCGGATAATGCGATGACACCCCTCAAGACAACCCAGGGCGTCATCCGAAGCTAGTCCGCTGAACTCAGGTGGGTGGTACTTCTTGTACCTCTCAAGTCGAAGATGCTCTGCCTCTGGAACAGCTATCCTAGTCTCATGAAGATCTGGAGCTGCTGGGGGCATAGGAATATACTCTAGGACCTACCCAATATGAACTGTCTGCTCAGGAGTACGGGCCGCAGGAGTCAGTGTACCTCCTCCGGCCTGGGATGTAGCTGGAGCTATCGGGAGTAGACCCGCCTAAGAAAGAGTACTGAAGGCACTCAAGAACTTGGCCAATGTCTCCTGGAGGTCTGGAGTAAAAGTAGGGACCTCCTGTGCCCCTCTAACTGTAGTTGCTGGGGGCTCATCTGCCTCTACTCTAGCCAGTGCTCGGGCTGCACTGCGTGCTCGACCCCTGCCCCGGCCCCTACCTCTGGTGGCTCTGACTGGGGGCTCGGGTGCCTGGTCATCAGTACGTCCGATACGGGTATTAACCATCTGCAAGCAAGAATATAATAGAGTATAAGAACTTAATGACAGCAACTATCACGATAAGGAATTCAAAAGAATTTGATTGTCCTAAACAGTTACATAGCCTCCCGAGGATAGATACGGACATCTCCGCACCGATCCGCGAGACTCTAATAAACCGACTTATGATTTGTGACTCCTATGAACCTAGACGCTCTAATACCAATTTGTCACAACCTAATTTACCCTCCGAAAGTTATCGTGACGGCACCTAGTCTCTATGACTAGCCCTGTAGTAAATGTAGCTCTATACAATGAAACAGTGGAAAAATATACAAGTCTTCTATGCCTATACTAGAGTAGAAGGGGACTCGTGGGATTCTGCAGACGCGGCAGAATTACCTTGCGGTCTCCTGGTTGCTGCTAGACGACTCCTAAACACGATACTTGGTGTTGGTACCTAGATCTGCACATGGGGAAAACATGCGCAGGAAAAAGCGTGAGTATTCTGCATTCGGTACTCCGTAAGTGCCAAGCCTAACCCCAGTCAAGTAGTGACGAGGTCAGGTTGAGGCCCTACTGAGTTTGTAAAACAAGTCAATATACAATTTAAAACAGTGAAAAATAGATAAGAATGATAAACAGGATCAACGAAAACGGAAAGATTTAATAATATAAAGAGAGCCCTCAGCTCAGCACAGCATATATCTCAACAGTAAATGTGCAATGCAGTACACTGGGAAAGCTGCCGGATCTCAGTTCGTAGTTCGAATTTAAATATGCGATGCAGTACAGGGGGGAAAGCTCCCGGATCTCTATCCGTAGTCCCAATTTAAATATGCATTTCAGTATATGGGGAAAGCTCCCGGATCTCGGTCCGTAGTCCCAATTTAAATATAAAATGCAGTACAGGGGTAAAGCTCCCGGATCTCGGTCCGTAGTCCCAATTTAAAACTGAAATGCAGTACAGGGGGAAAGCTCCCAGATCTCGGTCAGTAGTCCCAATTTAAATATCCAAGGCAGAAGTATGTCAATTATGGCTTAAGTAAACAATCCAGGAAGAACAACAAATAAGGATAGAGTAAAACTACCTAAGCATGATGTGACTAGTAACGAATAAGAGGGAAATCAAGTTAGAACAGGTAGGCATGCTTACTCTTAGGCTATCTACTCAACTAAGATAGTAAACAATAATATATGAATGAAAATGAACGATTTCATGGGAGTAAAAATATGATTTTAGCAACAATGACCCGTGTACGCACTCGTCACCTCGCGTACACGGCGTCCACACAACAAAATCAGTGTAAACAAATGCCCAAGGGAAAGTCCCCAACACAGAATTAGGCAAGCCACTTACCAGGACTGCGCTAATCAACTCAATACCAAGCCCTTACCAAGAGTATCTGACTCCGGGTGTCCCAAATCTATTCAAATCGATTGCATGGTGTAAATATCACTTCAAGGGAAAAAGATAGCTCATTATTTATAAGCTAATATGCGAAATTAGGAAATTCGCCCATAAATTCCCCGGGCCCACGTCTCGGAATCGGGTAAAATTTATATTTCCCGAACACCCATTCGCTCATGAACCCATTCGAACAAGAATCAACAAAATCCGACGTCTAAATCTTCCTAAAACCTCAGATTTCTACTTTGGAAGATTTCATCCCATTTCCATGGTTTTTCATCCAATTTCCTTGATTAGAATGAGGAAAAAGATAGAGATTAATGATATATAAAAGGGATTAAGGTTAGAAAATGTTACCTATGATCCTCCTCTTCAAATCCCGCTGAAAATCGCCAAGTTCCGAGCTCTCAATCGATTTTGGAATTATGAAATTCAAACCCACGAATTTTTGGTATAAACTGCCCAGACATTTCGCACCTGCAACACTGGGATCGCACCTGCGGAAACCCAATCGCAGGTGCGGGAATTCATTAAGTGGCCTTGGGTCGCACCTGCGGCAACCTGTTCGCACCTGCGTGCCCGCACCTGCGGAAATACCCTCGCGGTGCAAAAATTCCTTTAATGGAATGGGGTCGCACCTACGACTCCCCCTTCGCACCTGCGGAAATACCATCGCAGGTGCGAGACACCAGAACCAGAATGGTTCAGCTGTTCTCAATTTCACAAAACTCACCCATTGGGCATCCGAAACAACCCTGAGGCGCCGGGACCTCAACCAAACCTACCAACTGAAACTAGTACCTTGTTCAAACTTGGTCGAGCCTTAAAAACACATCTCATAACATCAAAATCATCAATTATGCATAGGTTCAAGCCTAAGAACTTAGGAAATTTCTAGAATTCACATCCGACGCCGAAACAAGTCTAAACTCATCCGAATGACCTCCTATTTTGTGCACAATTCATAAACGACGTTACGGACCTGATGTCGCTTTCGGAAATCCATTCCGAGTCTGATATCAAAATCTCACCTATCGGCCGAAATCGCCGAAATTCAAACTTTCGCCAATTCAAGCCTAAATCCACAACCGACCTCGAAAACACATTCCAAGCACGCTCCTAACCCTGAAATCACACAACGAAGCTAAAGGAGTCGACAGAATTCCATTTCGGATCCGTCTTCACACAACTCCAGCTACGGCCAGATTTCTAAAGCTAAATTCCATATTTATGGACTATGTGTCCAAAATCACCCCAGATTTCATCACTCAACGCACGGACAAGTTCCAATAACATAAATAGACATGGTAGAAACGGTAAATAGGGTATCGGGGTGCTAATTATTAAAACAACCGACCGGGTTGTTACGCCAAAGTTGGTCAGTAAATGCTTCCCCTGGATTAACCGACCAACTTTGGTCGGTAATTTTTAATAAAATTTCTTTAAATTTTATAAAACATTTTAAATAATAATATAACTATTAAAATATTAAAAACTGGGTCCACATTACCGACCAAAGTTGGTCGATAAATGCTTCCCTTGAATTAACCGACCAAGTTTGGTCGGTAATTTTTAATAAAAAATCTTTAAAATTAATAAAACATTTTAAATAATAATATAACTATTAAAATTTTAAAAATTGGGTCCACATTACCGACCAAAGTTGGTCGGTAATGTGAAAGTTTCTTTGACTAAGCAAGTGTCACGACTCAACCAATGGGCCGCGATGGGCACCCGGTACCTTACTCAACCGAGTACCAACTTAACATATATTTCTTATCATACTATCATGGGTAAATATACCAAAAGGGTCATCATCAGATAACAAGAATAAAATATAAGTGCATACTAGACACAGGATGGCCCAACATTATATGAAACTTACACATGTGACATATGTGATTATAAGGCTGACATGATCATTTGTAAGCTCAAAAAATAGGCCGACAAGGCCATACAAGTATCCATATACCTGACATCTGTCTATAAGCTTCTAAGACTACAAAAATGTCATATAGGTCGAGACAGGGCCCCACCATACCAGTCAATATATATCCCAATCATACTGACCAAATAGGCAACTCCGGAGCAAGTGGAGTGCAGCAACACCTTTCGCTAAGCTGATAGCCTACTAGGAGAACTGTCAACCTGTTTATCGGGACCTGCGGGCATGAAACGCAGCGTCCCCAGGCAAAAGGGACGTCTAGTACGAATGAAGTACTGAGTAAGTAAGGTCGAAAAGAATAAATAAGAACAGTTATGTAAAGAGAGATATAGGAGATACAACCTGTAGCATCTGAGTGACTTTAAGAGATAGTGAAATGAAATGATTGATACATATATATATACATAATCTTTTTAAAACATCCACCTTTGTGTGAATCATCATCAGCATATCGTACCCGGCCTCAAAGAGGACTCGGTAAAAACGTACCCGGCCACGTTGAGCTCGGTAAAATCCAACTGATCAGTGGTTGCACAATAGGTGTCGTACCTGGCCGACTATAGCGCGGCTCGGTAGTGCAAAATAGATACTATATATAATGCATGTTGGAATCACGCTTTATACCTTTTGGAGTGACGTAAGGTAGTTGCACCTTATATTAACATTATGGACATCATACCATGAATATAAACTTCACTAGGACTCAAGGATTATACATACTTTCTTAGAATAACTTTGTAAGGAAAGAACAACATTGACCACCTTAGTTGCTAGGAGTAGATTCATTATGAAATAGCGTATCATTTATGTCCGTTTCACTTTAGATCATGCCAAAAGAATGAAGGAAGATCCTTAACATACCTTAACCAAGTAGAGTCCTTAATACCTTCCAAGAAATTCTTCAAACAAGTCAACTCAATCTATCATATCATTAGGAGATTCAAGATCAGTGTTGAGCAAGGGTTAAGTCTGTAACTTAAGCTAGTAGCTTGTTTACGTAAATTCGGGAAGCATCTCCCCTGTAACAAGGCCCTCCTCCAATACCATATACCAAAAAAACCAAGAACAAAACAATAAAAACATGTATGCATTATTTCTCAACCTTATCTCCACCACAATATATCACAAAACAGCCTACACACCCTAATCACTTCATACATGAAACGACAACAAAAGTAGTGTCAAACAACCTTAAAAAAAAATAACAAAGAACAACTAGCCCACCATTCCATTATTATGTGTTGTTTCCCCAAAAATTGTATCCTCCAAAACTCCATAAAACATCAGCACAACAGGCCAACACAAAACAGGCCACAAACAGTCCACTACAAGTCAAATAACTCAAACTTACAGCTTCCGATCATCGTCCCGTGAGTTCTAACTATTAGGAAACACATTTATCAACCTTCATTGATATTTAAACACTTAAATACAGATATTAGACGTTTCTTAACTATGAATTACCTTCCAAAACTCTAACTAGAAAGAAAAAAGAGAGGTGGTATAATGACACTTAGGTCGTAGGGATCGTTTTGATGTTATTGCTTCTCGATTTCATCCCCGGGATGATAATATTCTTTGAAACCCTAGAAGATAGCTTAATGATATTCTTATGGGTGTTATATGATTGTGTTATACTGAAAAATGAATACAAAGCCGACCTAAGACTTATATATATCAACTTTGGAAAAGTCAAAGAGGTGCTAGCTTGGCACCCTAGCACTGGCGAATCTTCCGATGCTTATATCTTTTTATCCAGATATCGTATGAACGAACGATTAAGAGAATTGGAAACTAAATTCCAAGATATTAATTTTGGTATATAATATGACCCAATAAGAACTCATATAACACACGAAATGTATTGCTCAAAAAGCTTTAGTGACCCACCTACTTGTCACGTATGATGTCTGCGCAGTCTTGCGAAACTGCAAATATATCTCTACTCCGATATCGTATTGATGAACGGTTAAATGTGTTAAAAACTAGACTCGTAGATATTAATTTTAGTAGTATATAATCCCCTAATTCCAAGTATACTATGAGAAAAACGCAGCTACATTTGACCTAATTTTCAGCAGATTATGAATGTAACTTGTGAAGACCTTTGCCAATTTGTGTTCCACAACTTGCTTGACTCCAAAACGTAGCACATGACTAGCATACGACAAAAATAACGCATATAATAGCCTCTTTATCATATAATAAACCATAGTATCACCCTAAAGTACATGCTATAACATTCCAAACTCGTCTACTTTCGACGAAACGTATTTTCTTCAATTGGTTTAGCTTCTAAGCTTTCCAACCCTCTTGGTACCCATTATTCATGATCGTAAATATTTGTAACCTCCAAGGTAACATGATTAACTTACTTTATGTACTTTCAAATAGTATCTCATTTCTGAGCTTAAATCAATTGACTTACGATGTACTCTCACGTACGAAATTATGGGGTGTAACAGCAAGTCTAACCAGCTCGGTCAACTTGTTGACTAACTTACCGACCAACTTTGGTCGATATTGTTTTTAAAATAAATGTAAAATATTTTTCTCCCAGTTTTCGTCCAACTTTGGTCGCTTTTCGATCAATGTTGGTCGGAAAATTTTGGTCGGTATTTACCGAATTTTTAATAGTGAAATAACTATGATTAAACTAGTATGCATCATCAAAGATCGGATAATGGTTCAAGTTACCTAGAAGAGAAGGTGTTAGGTACTTTTTGAGGTCCACAAATATGATCTATGACTGAATTTTAAATATGGGATAATTGGGTTAAAATATGTTATACGTTAATTAATTAGTCAAGTACGGAAATCAATTAAAAATAAATATTCAACTAAGTCTAATCAAGGAGGTAATTCAAGCATATAAGAGTTATAACAAGAGATTAAATCATAAAAAACTACTTAGACCTACGTATTTAAGCCTAGTGGATCAACTCCCGTGCAAAGTCTTCTAAGACATTTGAAGGAAAAGTGCAATGGCTATACAGGCAATTTGTGTATCATCTCATTTTGAGCTACCCGTCCCTTCTTATAGTCCAGGGGGCTTTTGATACTACTCTAGACTTAATAAAAGCTTAGGTTTCTAGTCTAATTACTTATTAACATCACACAAAATAAACAAGTTGGATTACACACAAGGTCAAGTAGCATATAAGTGGCTTAAGTAAACCTCCCAGGTAGACGCAATATAAACGGACAGATTATGCATATTGTTATTATCTACTAAACAATATCCGGTCTTTACAACATCAAACAAAGATTAGGTGGGCAAATTTAATTTAAGCACACTACATGGAATGCTAGCTTAGTGTCACAAGTTATTCGGTTACCCTCCTATAGACATGATATTTAGGGAACTCAATTACAATGATAAATTTGATAGGCGATAGGCTTAACAGATTAATTATTAAGTTAATTAAGCGATAAGCACTAAGTAATGAATTATTCACTTATGCCTTATAGACATTAAATTATCTCTAGATGGTATTTAAATGGAATCTTAGAAGCATGATCTCTAAGTAGTAAGGCGAAATCACCAAGAGAATCTATCCAAATTAAATTAAGCAAGAGTTGTCAAATGATGTTAGTTGATTGCTTGCACTCCTATAGTCATGACCTCTAGCTGTTTAGCATGCATAATTCTATGGCAACCTGTACTTCGAATGAGGTATTATCTCCTATAGTCATGACATATAGGTTATAGCATAATTATCACGTGAAAATCAATGTTATGTCCTATTGGCATGATTTTCTAAGTTTGCAAAAGTAATTGATACATTGTAAGAGCAAGTCATTACTATAGGCATAATTTGCAATGACAAGTAGTGTAGAAAATATTAAGACCTATGAGTTAGAGGCGTATCCAGGATTTCAAGAGAATGGGTGCATCATTATTTTTTTATAGACGTTGGTCTGATTATAGGGACAACAAGTTCAAGAACAACAAGTATAATTTTACGATGACAACAAGTTCATGAGCAAACTATAATTAATACTATGTTCACCAAAAAAGGCATCATTCACTTACAATTGTCCTCGACAAGTTTTCATACTTTGAAAACGGCCAATAATAACATCATTACTTATAGTCTTAAATATCCCACTCTCTATATAGCAAACTAAACAATTATTTAAGAAATCTTCATCCATCCTATTGCATAGATCATTTTTGATGTACTTCATCGATGAAAATGCTCTTTCCACGCTTGCGGTAGAAACAAGTACAATCAAAGTCAACTTCACAAGTAAATACACATGTGTCCAAGTCTGATCAAATTTTGTCTCAACCATCATTCTAGCAAGATCTTTAAAATTCCTTTCAAGTTAAGAAACTTTCTCTCACACTTTTGAGCATAGACAATGAAGCTATCGAGCTGAAAACCAAGTTCCCGAAGCTTGTTTTAATCAAATTTACTTTGATAATACTTGGCCAATTTCATTATCTTGTTCTTGTCAAAATTTGCAAATTGAATCAACCGGACTCAAACTATCCATACCAAGGAGTAAGTCACTAGTCACTAAATCATAATGGCTATTAAGCTTTTGAAGTTCCAAATCAATAACAACATAAAATACTTCCACACGAAAGTGAGGTAAAATAGAAACTTCGGATATCTTACGTTTCGATTTTCCAATAACATAGTCTTCACCATGTTGGAAATTGCAAAGTCATGTTTACCACAAAATGAGCAAACCTCCTCCATCAAAGAGTCGCATTCCTCTTCTCTCATTGTTTGTAGTTTTTTCTTTGCAAGACCAAGCATTCTCATAGCACTAATGATATCTTGATCTTTATTTTGTAGAACTTTGTTCAATTAATTTGTCAATAGTAATACCTTAAACATTAAGTGCAACATAAACACAAATAAAAATTCTTGAATCATGCTCAAAAGAATTTCTGTGGCAAATCTATCAAGATGGTATAGACACTCACGTTTCATATCTTTAAGCACATTGACAATTGAAGGAAATAAAACTATGAAATTTTCCGAGGTCTTATAATGATACCCCCAACGAGTATCATCCGGTCGTTGGAGGCTTGGTTCTTGATTCAAACCTTGTCCGATAAGAACTTCTCAAACTTTAATCAACTCTTCCAATTTATCCAATCGATGTTGTCGAAGTAAATACCTGTGCTTAAAAGAAGCTCCAATAGTATTCAAAATATTAGTGACAACATAAAAAAAATTATCCACATCCAAATACTTTTTAGAAAGAGATACAAGTGCTAGTTGCAAGTGATGAGCAAAATAATGAATAAAATGTACAGACGGAGTATCTTTCCAAATCAAACACTTGAGGCCATATTTCCCCCTTGCATATTGATGCGAGACTAAATTGCATAGTTTAACATGTGATATACCTTACATTTTATGCGCATTAATGATAAAATTACACTTGTTATGTGCTTAATGGAGTTTATTTCATGTGTAGGTGAAGTGGAGATGGAAACGGAGCTAAAGGGATGCAAATACGTCGAAAAATACGCGAAAGGAGACACCCGGGCGATAGCCGGGCGACAGAGCCAAACACCCTGACCCTACCTGGCGTTAGCCAGGCGTTAGGGCTGAAACGCCAGCCCTACCCTGGCGTTACCCAGGCGTTAGGGCTGAAACGCCAGCCCTTGCCTGGCGTTAGCCAGGCCTTTGGGTCCAAACGCCAGGTCCCCAGTTCGGCCAGAAATCGAGTTTTGACGGGTTTAAGTGTTTCCCAATTGAAATAGAAGTCTCCTACACGGTTAGGGTTCACCCTAAACCTATAAATAGACGCCAAAAACACAATTACAAGGGGATTTATCAAAGTAGAGAATGAGAAAATTCCATTGAAGTGCAAGAACATCGATTTCTACATCTAGTATTTCTTACTTTATATT
>MDKI01011503.1:0-74785 GCA_005239505.1 Nicotiana paniculata
ATAATAATAATAATAATAATAATAATAATAATAATAATAATAATAATAATATGATTTGGACCACATAAATAAGCAGAAAAAAAAAACAAGAAGAAAACGAGAAAAAAAGAAAAGGAGAAAAGAAGGAAAAGGGACAAGAAACTGTCAAATAAAAAAGAGAAAGAGAAAAAAGACAATAGGTAGGAAAAGTAATTAGGTTGATGGGTAGAAAACTAAACAGGTAGATAAAGATAAATAGTTCTATTTTAATGGGTAATTGTGTCATTCACCCAACTAGAATTGGCATGCTCATCCTTAATAGAGCGGGCCAACCTGATCAGGCCCAATAGATACCCTTACTTTATTTAGAGAAGAATTAGCCCAAATAGCCGCACATCTAACTTCGTAAACTAAAAATAGTAGGTAGTGTATAATCTATGCATATTGATATAAAAAGTAAATAATGAATATGACCGGCTATTTGTATAAATATCCCTACTTTAGAAGGCCCTATATCTAAGATTAGCAAATGAAAAAATCGAAGTTCCTCCGACTTACCTTCAATGCAGAGACTTAAGAACCCGTGGCAATATACAAAGTAATCGGTCAGCCGAAGTAAATTATATTTTCTAGTCAAAAATATATATTTTATCGGCTATTATTTGTGAAAGCGGCAAAAAATATATATTTATCTATAAAAGATATAGGACGGCACGTCCTACCTATAAATACAACTGTATGACTTGTACCATCATGTGCAAAACTGGACAATATACCTTTCTTAACACTCTACTCCTTAATTTTTTAACTAACCCTAATTAATTGCCGAACCGATTAAGTAGACAAATAAAGTCGTCACTCGTTAGAATACCAAAAGAATGTTAAAAATGAGAAATACATATTTTAGCTGCTCCCAAAATTAATAGTCGGTAAAATATTTATTTTACATATATTAACTAGCAAATATAATTATCTTCGACCGACCAATTAATTTTTTATTTTTCTCTTAAAAAAATAGTAGTAGCACTTTTATATTTACAAAGTAAATACAGCCTCTGCTTTTCCGGACCATTGCTAGGGCGGGCTCAAAAAAACAACTTTTATAAGAAACTTTAAAATGACTGCTCCACCCCCCAACTTTTCATCATAGACTAGAAAGTATGTAGGTTAAAATAAAAATGAAAAAAGACTAGTATTATAGGTAGGGGTGTACATGAGTCGGGTTGATTAGGATTTTTCAATTATCAAATCAAATCAATTGTGCCGGGTTATTAAATCTAAAGACCAAACCAAACAATAAAAGTCGAGTTTTTTAATCTTAATTTTTCTCGATTTTTTCAGGCTTTCGGGATTTTTCAAGTTTTTTTTTTCTTCACAAAGTCTTCTTAGTACAAAACATAGAATTTGTGCTCCAAAAATTTCCTTGATCCTAATAAGACATATCTATATAAGGTGTTTTTGCAAGAAAATAACATAAAATATGAGATGAGCTATGGCATTGTACTAAAATATTCAACAATAAAAATAATAATATCACATAAAATAAATATTATTAATAAGCCATAATGAAAATAAACATAATCTAAAATTACTAAGTTGCTAAAATTAGTACGAGTAACAAGTACTATTTTTACACGACTAAACACTATAAAAAACTAAGTTTTGTATATTATCTAAACCATGAAAAAACTAAAAAAAAATAGATATCCAACATTGTCATTCCTAGTACAATTTACTTGAATATCTTTTATTAGCATTAATATTGACTATAAAACTTATTGTAGCATTCAAGAATTATAAGTCCAAAGTTTAAAATTATACGTTAAAAGATAAAAGTATGAAAATGTTTAAGAAATATTTATAAACTACACTATAATAAATATTTTTATGTATTAAGTATATTTAAAACTTCTATATATGTAATGTCGGGTTAGTTTGATTTCGGTTTGACTTTTTTAATTAAAATGAGACCAAACCAAGTATGGTCGAATTTTTTTTCCTAATACCAAATCAAATCAAACCAAATTATAATCGAGTTTTTTTCTCGATTGATTCGAATTATCGATTTGATGCGTTTGTTGATTTCTTTTGTACACACCTAATTATAGGTTATCTGTGGCTTCATTTGGAACTACTCCAACCTTTATTTCAGGTTATGGTATTTTTGTACATGTTCATGCATGTGTCTAGAACTACTCAGCATCTATCTTTGCGTTCCATTTTCCTGATTTTGAAAATGTGAAAATTGAAAAAATAAATTCTTTTTTGATTTCTCAAAAACTTGATCAAACAATTTATAAAGCTATGAGTACTTCGTCCAAGTGTTGTCGATACCTGAACAAGCAACCAAATTAAGGCCAAGGAACTGAAACTTTGTTTTAAATAATGTATAACTGCTCTTGAGCTTTTGCATCACATAAATTAATTTAATAATGTCAACTTTTCAAGAAAACCTAGGCAATGAGTGGATAATAATGGTAGCAATAAATAATTATTTGATGCGTGTGTATGCCATTTTAATTATTCAGGTAGAGACCTACTAGATTCATTGCATGGAAATGAACCAATAAAAAGACCAAGCAGCTTTGTCCTTTAATAACCATTATTATTTAAATTCAAGCAATTTTGTCTGCTTCTTAGCCAATAGTGTAAAACCACAAGAAAAAGAATCAAACAAAGAGATAAATTTGAAGTGTTAGGAGCTCCAACGGCTTGTCATAGTGCCACGTCTCGCAACACTACCATGCAACTACAGAAATGAACTATTTAAACAGAAGTGGATTCAGAATTTAAGTTTTATGCGTTCAACTTTATGATTTTAGCATTGAATCCTTAAAAGTTATGGATCCATATTTATTAATTATTTATTATAATTTTAATAAATTTTTACTCATAAATTTTTGTTCAGTGCTGAAAGTAATGAGTTCAGATGAACTCGATGTTAGAAAAAATATAATAGATGAAATAATCTGGCTTCGATACACTGTCCTTAAGGAATTTAAGCTTCTCACTAGTTGCTGCAGGGATAATAGCAGAATTCCTCCAGAATTTTACAAAGTCTCCGAAATTCGAGTTTCAGCAATTAACTCGAATTTCCCACAAGAACAGAATATTTGTGAGTTGTTGAAAATAAATAGAAGAGAAAGAGATGGAATTTTTTCAGATGATTTCGTTTTGGAGAACAGATAGGTATTTATAATACCTCTAGGAGTCTGTTGGAATTAACAGACTCATCTCTTCATAACAAGTACCTTTTAAAACCAATAGTCACCTTCTTTTGAATTTAAAAGAAATTAATTAAAAATATTTTCTAAAATTAAAAGGCAAAAATATTTTAATTAATTAAATAATAGGTGATCACAATATTAATTCTAACTATACCTTCTAACGCTGAAGGAAATATGTTATAATACAAGGCAAAAGTTTTTGTCCTTTTCAGATAACCAAGTACCCTCACTATACCTTTCCAGTGATCACCACTTGGATTGTGAGTATATCTTGACAATTTACAAATCGCAAAGGCAATATCTGACCTAGTGCAATGCTAGCATATATTAAACTACCAATTGCACTAGCATAGTCTAATTGACTAACAGACCTTCCGGGGTTCTCAACCATCTTGCTAGAAGCATCAATATAGTGAGACTAACATAAGGCAAAACCCCCATTATCTCTTTTAACTTTAACACCTAAGATAGTATCAACTTCTCCCAAATCTTTTATTTTAAATTGAGAAGTTAAATACTTCTTAGTTTCATTTATGCCTTGCATATTAGTTCCTATGATTAGCATGTCATCAACATAAAGACATACTATCACTCTATAATCCTTTGTGAATTTGGAATAAATGCATTTATCTCCTCCGTTATGTTTAAAACCATTTGATAATATCACACTATCAAATTTTTCATGTCATTGTTTTGGAGCTTGTTTTAATCCATACAAGGACTTCACTAATTTACAAACTTTCTTCTCATTTTCAAGAAGCACAAACCCTTCGGGTTGCTCCATATAAACTTCTTCATCAAGATCACCATTTAAGAATGGCGTCTTAACATCCATTTGATGGACATTTAGATTATATATTGATGCCAAAGCAAACAACACTTTTATTGAGGTAATCCTGTCCTCAGGAGCAAATGTGTCAAAATAATCTACTCCTGCCTTTTGTCTAAATCTTTTGGCTATTAGTCTAGCTTTAAAAGTTTGTAGAGAATCGTCAGTATTTTATTTTCTTCTAAAAGCTCATTTACAATCAATAGGTTTACTATTAGAAGGTAAATCTGCCAATACCCATGTACCATTAGATAAAAGAGAATCCATTTCATCATTTACAGCTTCTTTCTAGAAAGCAGAATCCCGCGAAGCCATAGCCTCACTATAGGTTTTAAGATCCTCTTCTAAATTTAAAATAATGGGTATTTTATTTAATACCTCATCTCTACTTCCTTCTACCAAAAAGACTAGCGCTTGAGAAGAAATAAAATCAGTACCTATACTTTTTTCTTTTCTAACTCTTTGACTTTTCCTTGGTTCTACAGGAGATTCAATTACCTTTCTTTTATTATTAGAAGAAGAACTAGTTTCGACACAATTTTCTTGAGTTACTGCATTATCACCAATGCTTGCATTACCATCTTGTTCTGTATCCTCGTGTGAATTATTAGAATCACCAATAAACTTTGTTTCCAAGAACTCAACATCTTTAAATTCCACAATATATCTAGACTCAATGTCTAATAACCTGTATGCCTTTGAGTTCTCAGCATATCCTACAAATATGCTTTTAATTCCTCTAGGTCCTATCTTAGTTCTTTTAGGATCTGAAATTCTATAATAGTCTAAACAGCCTCATACTCTTAAGAAATTTAAGTTACGCTTTCTTCCTTTCCATAATTCATATGGTGAAACTTTAAACTTCTTTGAAGGTATTATATTGTGCACAAAACAAGTCGTCAACAAAGCTTCCCCCCATAAATTCGTTGGTAATTTTGCATGTAAAAACATTGCATTAACCATATCTACCAACGTTCTATTTTTCCTTTCAGCAAGACCATTTTGTTGTAGGGTATACGGTCCACTAACTTGGTGAATCAGACCATTTTCTTCACAAAATACAGAAAATTCATTGGAAAGATTTCGCCTCCTAGATCACTACGTAGGATTTTAATCTTCTTTTCTAATTGATTTTCAACTAATGCTTTGTAACTCTTAAACATATCAAATGCTTGATCTTTTGTTTTCATTAAGTAAACATGTGTATTTCTAGAATGATCATCTATAAAAGTAATAAAGTATCTATTTTCACCTCTAGTTAAATGACCATTCAATTCACATATATCGGAATGCACAAGTTCAAGTAAATTACTTGTTCTTTCTTTCTTTGGAAATGATTTCTTAGTCATCTTAGCTTGTATGCATATTTCACATTTTTTATCATTTTTTTCAACAACAGAAATTAATCTATTTTTGGACATAAACTTAATATATCAAAAATTAACATGTGAAAGTCTAGCATCCCATAAAGTAATAGATGACTCAATCATATAAGCAGAAACTTCAACTTTATTAATACTTAATTTGAACATGCCCTCACAAGAGTAGCCTTGTCCTACAAATACACCATTCTTAGAAAAAATAATCTTTTCTGCCTCTATAACAGCTTTGAGACCTTTCTTACATAATAAACTTGCAGAAATTAAATTCTTCCTGACATCAAGTACATGGTGAACATTCATTAAAATCATCTTCTTTCCCGAAGTGAACTGTAGTTCAACTGTTCCTTTTCCAAAGACATTGGCAGTGTCATGATTCCCCATTAAAACATTTTCATCATTTGTTGGAACTTCGTAATATTTGAAGAAACTCTTGTCATTGCAAACATAAACTGTAGCACTGGAATCATACCACCAATCTGCAGATTTCATAGTTGTTGTCATGTTGCATTCGGTCACCATACTCAGATTCAAGTTGGTAAAGGCAGAAATCATAGCAACAATATCCGAAGAAGAAACTTGTTGTTTTTCAACATTATTTACCTTCTTCTGTCTAGCATTTTCTTCATTCTTCTGTCTCTTATGAAATCTGCAATCTCTCTTAAAATGACCTATTTTTCCGCAAGTATAACATGGACCTTTATTAATGTTAGAAGAATTTTCCTTTGGAGTAGCCTCAAAACTTTCTCTTCTTTCTAGCCTTGTTTCCAGATTTTCCAGAATAGTTTGTCTTACTAGACTCGACATAATTTACCTTTGAACTAGTTTTCGCAGCATATTTATTTTCATGTTTCCGTGACTCTTCTTCAATCCGAATATGCTTTGTCAGCTGGTCCACATTAAAGTCTTCGGAAGAACGTAATAATTTATTCCTATAGTCATTCCAAGTGGCTGGTAATTTTGCAAGTACATCAGCCACTTGAAGAGATTCAGAAACATCGACTTTAAAATCTTTGAGTCTAGATATCAACAAAAGCAATTCATCAACCTATTCCATGACAGATTTACCATCTACCATTTGAAATTCAATGAACTTCATTCCAAGGAATCTGTCTGTTCCTTGTTTCACAGCAGTATATTTCTGTTCCAAGGCTTTCCAGATTTCTTGTGGTGTTATGAGAGAACGAAACAAATCATATAAACGATCAGAAAGTGAGTTTAAAATAAAACCTCTACAACGTACCTCATCATCTTCATATTTTTTGTGTGCAGCCTTAATTTCATGAGAATCTTAAGCAGTAGGTTCTGGCATTGCAGAAAGATCAGAACTCAGCAGATATGCTATTCCCAATTACGTGAGAAAGAACAACAATTTGTCTTTCCATCGGGTGAAATTCGAGCCATCAAATCGATCCAGTTTGAACACTTTGAACATCTTGTTGAAACCAGAAGCCTCCATTGCAGTAACTTAAATTCTTTAAGATTGTTAGAAAAAATATAATTGATGAAATAATTTGGCTTCAATAGTGTATTCACTGTCCTTAAGGAATTTAAGCTTCCCACTAATTGTTGTAGGGATAATAGCATAATTCCTCCAGGATTTTATAAAGCCTCCAAAATTTGGGTTTCACCAATTAACTCGAATTTCCCACAAGAACAGAATATTTGTGAGTTGTAGAAAATAAGTAGAAGAGAAAGAGATGAAATTTTTTCAGATTATTTCGTTTTGGAGAAGAGATAAGTATTTATAATACCTCCAGGAGTCTGGTGGAATTAACAGACTCATCTCTTCATAAGAGGCACCTTTTAAAACCAATAGTCACCTTCTTTTGAATTTAAAAGAAATTAATTAAAAATATTTTCTAAAATTAAAAGGCAAAAATATTTTAATTAATTAAATAATAGGTGTCCAAAATATTAATTTCGGGCTACTTAATTGGCCCAAAACCCAATTTCCCCAAGTGCCCAATCTTGACTATTAATAATATAGTCAAATTCCAATTTCCCTCCAAAATACCCTAAAAAATATTCAAACTATATAAGACAAAGAAGTGCTTTAAAACACCTCTTCCTTTCTTTCTTTTTCCAATGAGGGACAAAACAACTTCTTCTCAAATACTCCCATCAAATACTAACTAATCTAACATTCGATACCAGTGCTCTATATCCGCCCCTGCTTAATTTAAAGGTAGGATTATGAGGATATTACAAAACTGAGAGAAATCCAACGGCGCCGACTTAATATTATATATATGGGTTTGTTCATGAGGTGAGTTTATATTGATTGTGGTATAGAAATTTTATGCTATTAAGTCACTCAAAAGATATTTAATTTTGAGATAACTTTGCATAAATATTGATATTTTACCTTTGGAAACAAGTAATTGATAATATTAAAATTCTTACATCGTTTATGGATAAAGTTAAACTTGATGTTTTATACTTCAATACCACACAAGAGGGGGAGGGGGGAGGGGATGATTTGTGTGGTGTCCAATTTTCGAGTACTGTCTCAATAGAAGAACCTGGTTCTTCTTGGTGTTCCAACTTCTACTGGTGCGGAATAATAAATGCAGTAAAGTAAAAACACAGAGATTTTTACGTGGAAAACACCTGGCTCAAAAGGTGAAAAAACCACGACCTACTCCTCAGTAGGATTTTCCCAAACTCTTCACTACAACTCTGAGCCAAACAACATTTACAAAATAAACTCTTTTGTAAACCTAAGGACTAACTCTAATCCCTTTGCAGCAAATTAGCCTCTAGCTAATTGCGACAAGCTTTAAGTTAACTCTAACTTGAACAGTGCATACCTATTACAATTGCTTCTAATAAAGCTGAAGGATACAATATTAAATCACCTACTACAACCAACTAGACTCGAAAGACAAACAGATGGAACTGGTTCTTCTAGCTGGTCAGTGGCCTTTGCGTCGCACAAGGATTCTGCTTGCAAAATTTCTCTGGTAATTTTGCCTTCAATTCTATCTTTGTGCAAATGATTATTCAGTAGGAATACTTCAACATTATATAGCGCCAGAAATTGAGATGCTCTTGTTTAGTTCTAATGCAACTCTTCCTTGGTGGAAGAGTTTGTGTTTATCTCAACTTCCTTTCTTTATTTTTGTCCTTGCTGAACTCGAACTCTAACCCCTTATCAATTTGTAACCTTTTCGCATTAGGAGACAACCTTTTAGTTCATGGATAATTCACAGGTCGCGTTTATCTCCTGTGCATGTACAGTTCTTGTGCCAATTGGTTCATTCGAGATGTTTGCCCTGATGGGCCTGGTTCAACTGGGTAGGCATTTGTCAATCTTCAAAACCATGCAGTGACTTGGGTCAACAAAACTCTTGTTAATAATGCCTGTGGTAATTAGATTACTCCAATATGTAATATAACTTAAATCCCTAGCGAGTCTAAGTGATGTGTATCACACTTTATAGTTTTCTTACAAGGGTAGAAGATTTCTTAATGGTGTGAGATTTTTTAGAAAAATTGTACGGACTTGGTCAAAGTGGATAATATCACAACATACTAATAGTACCTTTAGACCGGCTTTAACTAAATAATTGGTATCAGAGGCACATGACGTGTATGGCAATGGGAGAGTGATGGTGTGGGCCTCGTTTTACTTATCTTACGAGATTGGAGAGTAAAAATAGCACGGGCTAGCCAGTTTTCGGACTGGTCATTCAAAAATAGCCAGTATTTGTCAAGTTATTGAAAAAAAGCCATTATTTTACTGCAACAGAGACCCGTCCAGCATAATATACTGGAGTTCGATGCACCTGTGTATGAACTTCCAGCATATTATGCTGGAACTCTAACACGCGGAAAGTTCCAGCATAATATACTGGAGTTCGATGCACCTGTGTATGAACTTCCAGCATATTATGCTGGAACTCTAACACGCGGAAAGTTCCAGCATAATATACTGGAGTTCGATGCACCTGTGTATGAACTTCCAGCATATTATGCTGGAACTCTAACACGCGGAAAGTTCCAGCATAATATACTGAAGATTCGAGCACCTGTGTATGAACTTTCAGTATATTATGTTGGACCAATATATTTTGATAACATGTTACGAAAATCTTTGGGACGTTTTAACCGAACATATAACATGTTAATGACCTATAATATCAGGTTCATACATATATGGCACACAATTCGTACCGTATAATTAACTTAAATCTATAATAGCATCAAATCAAAATATGGTACACAATCCGCGTATATATACAATATAATTAACTTAAATCTATACCGATATATTACATGAGAGTTATTGAAAATATATGTGAGAGAAGAAACAAATTGTCGGAGAAAAAGAAAGAAATTTGCCGACCTTTTATTTTAGGAAATACCTCATCCATGTTCATCGTATTTGTCAGAACCTTACTTTATCTGTACCTTAGTTTTTTAATTAAAGTGTTTATAATGTTTCATCATATTCTATTCGAGATAATTACATAAAATTTAGGCCTTTGTCTGGACAAAAATTACCTGTGATATGATTAAACCGTATTAGCATTAAGAAGGCCATCATGAGCTGCCAAGTGTCACCAGTACGACTTTGATAAAGACCTGCCCAAGGTCGAAGTGGTATCTTAAAAGGTGAATGGCAGAGTCGATGAATTGAATGATGATCAAGGTCGAGGAGTCAACAAAGATTAGGGTCGAGGTCGAGTACTCATCGTAGACAGAGTAAGTAACAACCAGTTTTAGGATACGACATTAAAAGAGAATATTCTAATGGATATTCTCTGTACCTGTACTATTAGTGTTTTTTAGGTATTGTAATGACCCGATAGGTCATTTTGAGACTTAGCGCCCCGATCCCCTAATAACTGCTTTCCTCATGTCTATTTATACTTTTGGGACTTGTGGGAACGTTGAGTGGTGAAATTCGGAGAGTTTTTGGACACATAGTCCTTTTATGTGAGTTTAAGCTTTAGAAATTGGACCGTAGTTGGAACTGTGTGAAAATGGGGCCGGAATGGGATTCCATCAATTCCGTTAGCTCCGTTGAGTGATTTCAAATTTAGGAGTGTGTCCGGAATGTGTTTTCGAGGTCTGTAGTAGATTTAGGCTTGAATTGGCGAAAGTTAGAATTTCGGCGATTTCGGCCGATAGGTGAAATTTTGATATCGGGCTCGGAATGGAATTCTCGAGAGTAGTTGTAGGTCCGTCGTGTCATTTGTGACCTGTGTGTAAAATTAGAGGTCATTCGGACTAGTTTTGATGTGTTTCGGCATCGGTTGTAGATTTGGGAAATTTCATAAGTTCTTAGGCTTGAATCCATGTATAATTGGTGATTTTGGTGTTATGTGATGTATGTTGGAGGCTAGACTAAGTTTGGATAAGGTATTAGGACTGGTTGGTAAGTTTGGTTGAGGTCCCGAGGGGCCTCAGGGATGTTTCGAGTGCTCAACGGGTGATTTTTGGAACTTGGAAACAGCTGAACCATTGTTGGTTCTAGTGTCTCGCACCTGCGATGGATTTTCCGCAGGTGCGGAAGAGGGGATCGCATGTGCGGACTTGGTCAAGTCAACAAATTCTCGTAGGTGCGGTTGGGGTTCCACAGGTGCGGATCCGTAGATGCGGCCCAGTGACCGCAGGTGCGGCCCCAGGACTTTTAGTGGGTTTTCACACCTGCGATGGATTTTTCGCATGTGTGGGACCGCAAGTTCCGTCCAAAGAGCGCAGGTGCGGAAAATGTTGGGCAGTTTATATCAATTTCGAGGGCTTGAAATTCATATCTTCTAAAAATAATTTAGAGCTCGGGTGTAGGCGATTTGGAGTGGGTTTTGAGGAAAAGCTTCATAAGTAACAATTCCTAACCTTATTTCCTTTGTATATCATTAATCTATAGCAATTTCTTCCATGCAATCAAGGAATTTGGGTGAAAAATCATGCAAATGGGAAGAAGTTTCCCCAATTAGAAATCCGAGAATTTAATAGGATTTTGACGTCAGTTTTCGATGATTCTTGTTCAAGTGAGTGCGTGAGTGAATGGTTGTTCTAAATTTGTAACTTTCACTCCATTCCAAGATGTGGGCCCGGGGGACTTTTTGGGCGATTTCCTAATTTCGCATATTAGCCTCGAAATTACTAGCTATTTTGATTCCTTAAAGTGATATTTACATTATGCAATCGAATTTGAATAGATTTGGGACATTCGGAGCCGGATACTCGTGGCAAGAGAGTGGTTTTAAGTTGAGTAGCACAGTCGAGGTAAGTGGCTTGCCTAACTCTGTGTTGGGGACTTCCCCTTAGGCTATTTTAATACTGTTTTATGTTGTTTGGGCGCCGTGTACGTGAAGTGACGAGTACGTACACGGGTCATTGTTGCTAAAACTCCATTTTTCCCTCCATGACTTAAATCATTTCATTCCTATTTCATTGTCTCATGTATTGACTATGTAATTTAGATTAGGAAGAAGCATGTCTACCTGTTTTACTTGAACTTCCCCTAGTTGTTACTATGTGCTCCATATTTAGGTAGTTTTATCCATATTTTTGCCTGTGATTTTCCTGAACTGTTTTAAATAACAATTGTATATGATATTTGTACTGCATTGCATATTTAAATTGGGACTACAGACGAGATTCCGGGAGCTTTCCCCATGTACTGCATTGCATATTTAAATTGGGACTACGAACGAGATTCCGGGAGCTTTCCCCATGTACTACATAGCATATTTAAATTGGGACTACGAACGAGATTCCGGGAGCTTTCCCTCTGTACTGCATTGCATATTTAAATTGGGATTACGGACGAGATTCCGGGAGCTTCCCCTGTACTGCATAGCATATTTAAATTGGGACTACGGACGAGATTCCGGGAGCTTTCCCCCTGTACTGCATTGCATATTTAAATTGGGACTACAGATGAGATTCCGGGAGCTTTCCCCCGGTACTGCATTGCATATTTAAATTGGGACTACAGACGAGATTTCGGGAGCTTTCCCCATATACTGCATTGTATATTTAAATTGAGACTGCGGACGATATTCTGGGAGCTTTCCCCTTGTACTGCATTGCATATTTAAATTGGGACTACGGACGGGATTTCGGGAGCTTTCCCCCTGTACTGCATCAGATACTTGTTACTGTGATATATGATGTGCTGAGCCGAGGGCTACCTTTATTATTTCCTTTTAGCTTATTGTTTCTACTGATTTGCCTCATCTTATTATATCTCTCTGTTCAAATTTTAAACTGTTTTTACTATAAAAATCCAGTAGAGCCTTAACCTGACCTCGTCGCTAGTCGACTAGGGTTAGACTTGGCACTTACTGGGTACCAAATTTGTGGTGTGCTCATGCCCTTTCCTGCACATATTTTTTGTGTGCAGATCCAGGTACTAGCGCTCAGTTTCGTGGCTAGGGGTCCGAGCAGCAGCTTTTAGGAGACCGGAAGTTAATTCTGTCGCGTCCGCAGAGTCCTTCGAGTCACCTTCCACTCCAGATTTAGATAAAAATAAAATTCATGTAAATTCCCTCTTGTTGTATAGAGATATTTTGAGACATATCTTGTGACTAAAGTGATATTCCGGGTTTTGGAAAATTGTATTTTGTACGCGCCAAGTGGCGGTATTTCATTTTGTAGACTCACTTATTTCCGTCCTTATTTCATTGCTTCTATTTAATATATGTTCCGCAATTAGGCTTACCTAGTCATAGAGACTAGGTACCGTCACGATGCCTTTCGGAAGGTAAATCGGGTCGTGACAGGTATGTGTTCCCTGATGCAATTATAAGAGACATAAGATATTCACTTGTAGGAAAACACATTGACTTTCTCTATAGAATCTGACTTTATTGCAAGCATACAATATATACCTTTTTTCTAAGATTCTTGCCTAACTTTTTCACTCGATCCAAGAACAATCTAAACATTCGAAGGCTCATAAATGACTCACCATTGTCAAAAGGAATATCCATAGATCTCACCCCTTTTCGGGTGACTCACGTTCTTATTACTTAAATATCATTCATTGTTATTTATTATTATTTAATGTTATCCCCTTATTTTTGGGTCGTTGAATAATGTTAGTGTTATCAACATTTATTGCTATCCGGATAACATACATATTATCTCATCACAAAATCGGTTAACATATCATTTGGATATTAATATTGGTTAAGATTGACTCTATTTTATTAAATCTAATTGGTTAAGCCAAGATCTTAATTTTGACTCAAACATTTTGGCGCCATCTGTGGGAATTTCTTAGCTAATCTTTTAATTTCCATTAGATCTATAACTCAAGTGATTTTCTAACCTTACAAACCACAAAGTTCTTCTCCTTCTCTACACATACAAATATTTACATGGCAGGCATCAACGAGATTTATGAAATGTTGGGCGATGAAAAGGGGCCTCCCCCACTGCCTCCCCCAAGCGCGAGAGGTCGCCTCCCCTTACCCTCCCCCCCCCCAATTGTAGCACAACAAAAGCAAATGGAAAAGGGGCCTCCACGTCCACAAGAGAAGGGACGCCACCAGCCATGAAAAAGCTCCCCGAAACGTGATTGACCGATACATTAGTAAGCTTGCTTAACAAACAAGCTCCATGCATGACCATTGACACCACGAGAGCCCATACAGTACAAAAAGGAGACGAACAATAAGGTTTTTAGTGAGGCAACAGAAAAGACGCTTCGAGTCGAAGTTTGCGAAGAACGGACTGATATCTCTTTCATTGCCCGACTCCTCAAGACTCTCCAAGTTGAAAAATGAAGGGACTATATAGAACGTGATTGGGATTGGAACGCCAGCCAATGCCCAAAGTTTGTAACTTTTTCCAATTACGCTATCAGAGTAACATCGTCAAAGAATAAAAACTTACGTTTAGCAAAATTATCTTAACAAAAGGTTAAGTTCGAACAACACCTACCGGTCCTCGGCTGTAATTTAACAAAATATTAAGTTCGACCAAGTTTGAACAACACCTACCGTCCCTCGACCGCAATTTAACAAAAGTTTAAATTTGATTAAGTTCGAACAACACCTACCAGCCCTCGGTCGTGATTCCATAAAAGGTTAAATTCAACCAACTTTGAACAACACCTACCAGCCCTCAACCGTGATTTAACAAAAGGTTAAGTTTGACCAAGTTCGAACAACACCTACCGGCCCTCGGTCGCGATTCCACAAAAGGTCAAGTTCGACTAAGCTCGAACAAATTCCTATCGACCCTCGGCCATAATTTAAGGAAAGTTTAAGCTCGACCCAATTCTAATAAACACTTGTCGGCCCTAGCATAACGAAAGGACAAAGTTTGAGTAAGCTCGAATAAACATCTATCACCCCTTGACCACGTTTCAATAAAACATTAAATTCAACTAAATAAAAGGTTAAGTTCGTCACAGTTTGAACAAAGACTGATTGGACCCTCGCCACGATTTAATAAAAGGTTAATATCGACCAAGTTCGAACAACACTTATCGATCCCCGACCATATCTCAACTAAGGAGACATACTCGATCTATATAGACAAAGGGATGATTCGGCCTATGGCTATTCAGCCCAAGGACTATGGTCAACTAGAGGACGACAACAAAAATATAAAGGAGCAAAACATGCAAGTACATAAACAAATCACGGCAAATAAGAAAGGCAAAAGTGAAAGCAAAAATCAACATTTATATTCATAGAGAAGAGTTTGTTACAAAGGCTCTTAAAGACGCCAAACAAAAACAACAAAAAAGGTTTAAAAAGAACTACTGGCCATTGCCATCACGACCCTCAACATACTCATCAGCCCGACCTTCAGTAACATCACCGCCCTAACCATCGACAGCATCACCGTCTCGGCCTCTAGCATCCTCTTCATCCTTCCCATAAGGGTAAGTAGAATCATAGCAGGCGTCTTCCTCAAGACGATCTATGGCATCATCCTCATCCTCATCCTCCTCACCAAGACAAGGAGCAGTAGGTTCATAGCCACAAGCAAGTCAAGCCTCACAAGCTTTGACTCTACATCCTCAAAATCCGCCCCATAAACGGAGCTCGTCGCGTGCAATTCACAAAACACATCCAGTCGGGCCTCGACATGAATCCACTCTTCATACAGCTCACGTGGGACGTTGGGGAATCCAAAAGCACTAGATGAAGGAGGTCGCGCAAGCAGTTGGAGGTTTCCTTTTCCAACTCCCCCACTCTTTCCTCAAGCCGATCCTCTTTAGCCCTCGCTTTTGACAGGTCGTTCTCCTCCTCGGAATAAAGGGTTCGGTTTGCCAACTCAAGGAACTCCACTCTCCTCCGAGCCTCTAATAGATAAGATTCTTCCTCGAGCTCCTCCTGCTTCTTGGAAATCTCACCTTTGAGATCCTCTATCTGAATTGGCACTCATCTAATTTGCCTTGCAGCTGGGCTACTTGATCTTGAAGGTCGCTGCATTGGGCCTCCACACCTTTGCTGAGTTCCAGCTCCTCCTCTTTGGCCCTTAACGTCCCATTAAGAACGCTAAAATGCTCCACATCTGCCATTAGCTCTTCGTCATTATTCTTTAAATCCTCTCCCAAAGCCAATACGTCGCCTCCTTCGCGAAATCGATCCCGGGGCTCCCGGTACTTCTCAGTGCACGTTGTATACTTATCTTTCAGATTTACGTAAATTACTTTATGATTTTTATCCCGCCGAGCACTCTCAACCTCTAGAATAACTGTCTACAAAACAAAGAAAAGAGGTTAAGGAAACTAAGGCATAAGGAAAAGAACGGACGACAGTCATACTTACCCTGAGAGCGAGACCGACAATGTTATTCGACAAGGTACCGTCGTTTATCTTCTCGAGGGTCACGCCCTCAACTTCAAAATATAGAAGACCAATTGAAGGGATTACCTCCTCGATATTTACAAGAATATTATGATCCATTGGGATCGTAATAGTCCTAGATCCCCCCCTCCATCCTCACCTCAAGTTGGGTGAGCCCCTCATCAATCATTCTCAGCTTGTCCAGATCCATGTCGAAATCAGATCTGGTGTCCGCCTCAGCAACGGTCTTTTCTCTGTCACCGGAAGACGATGAGACATCTACTACGGCCCAAGAGGACGAATCCTCCTCTTGCCTCAGAAGTGCAAGGTCGTAGTCAAGCGCTTTCTCTTCGACTGTTTCCCCTTCAGGACGCACCGGTGCATCCACATTCATCTCTTCTAGCTGTGGAGCCTCGAAATCTACCCAGTACTTTCTCTAACATGTATTACGGTCGTCTCTCAAAGAATGAAGTTTCCCCTCCTCGAGTCAACGACCATTAGAATTCCCCCCCCCCCCAGCATCTACGGCTCTCCTCTTACGAGGCCTTAGACCCCTATCGTCGGGATAAGCGCCATCGTCCTCGTTAACCAGCGAGAAGAATTGAGGAGAAGAAGAAGTAGGTGTGATGGAAGTAGGCTCTCAGAGCATTAGTCAAGATAGGGGCAGATGCGGAAGGATGTTGGTCGCAACGGAGACAGAAATCGAAGGCGTAGCATCCCTCCTCCAAAAAGAAGGCACATGTGCCTGACTCCTCTGAGAAGACCCTCTACCTAGGAAAGAAAGAGATGGGAGTTGGTAAAGTGAGCCGACATATGACAAAGAGAACGACGACTACGGCCAGAGAAGAGAATGTACCTTTTGAGGGACGAGTCAGCCTGAACTTCTTAAAAAATCACGGCCAGTCACGGATCACTACGGCGTGAGGGACAATTCTCTTGACCCAATCGTCAACATGCACGACTAGGGGAGGAAGCTGGTTGTTGGCTACAAGAAAGGGAATATCATCTAACTAACTTAAGGTAAGCAAAGAAACAAAAAGAAAAACAGGACAATTATGTGTATAGTTCCAAGCCTTAGAGAAGCCGTCAACGTTAGCCACAACGCCCTTAGTTCTGACATAAAAGAATTCAAGCCAGAACTGGCGAGTAGACTTGCCGTCCATCTTCACTACCAAGCACTTTACTCCACGGTGGCGAAGGTTTAGCATCCTTCCCCAATTGAAGTTAGGGCACACAGGTTCACCAAATATTGCAGCATCAATTCGACCCCGACAAGCTCGGCACATTTGGTCAACATTCTGATAACTTTGTAGACGTACGGTTCAAACTGAGCAGGGAAAACGCCATAGTGGAGACAAAATTCTTCCACCAATGGAAGAATAGTGTACGAGTAAATGATGAGGAAGGGGTAGGCGTATAAATCACATTACCCAGGACGATGAGCCTGCACAACATCCCCTTCAGCTGGGATCAGTTAGACCTGGTTGGGAAGACCAAACTTGGCTTCGATAGAAAATTCATAGGTCCCGCCTCCAGTGATCGGGTGAGATCGAACCTGGCATCGGGGTTCCGGGGGAGTATCTCCTCCACCGACGAGAAAGCTTCATCCTCAGTGATGGCGGAAACACTCTCATCACGAGTAGGAAACAAAACCTCCAAGGGAGCAACACGACTCCCTTCACCAGCATATGAGGAATAGGGAAAGAAGGTTCAGAGAAGAAGGCTGATATCCCAAAACTTTAAGAGAGCGAAATTTCAAATCCCGGTTTAACACACCCTATTAATAGAAATTTAGGCACCAAAACCTGAAACATATTGTCTAAATAGGCACCAAACTCCAAACAGTTCATCATAAGTGGCACCGGAATCGAAATGCCAGATCCAATCTAAGGTCATGCACAAATCGAAGTAATGCGTCTGAAACAAGAATCATCATGACGCATGATGTCGTGACATCACCTATTCTCTTGGACCGAACAGCTCCAACAAATCATCTAGAAAATTTTAGGATTTTGAAATACACGGCCCAGAGAGCCATGTTGCTTGCTCGCCACGCCGACTACGACTCGTATAGTCTGCTCGATAAGATCGACCACAAATGACATTATCCGCTCATTGAACTCGCCTGCAAAGACGACCTCAACAAGCAGAGGGACTAACTGTATGGGCCAAAAATTATCTTTGATTTGATTAAACTGTATTAGCATTAAGAAGGCCCTTATGAGATACCACGTGTCACCAGTACGACTTCGATAAAGGCATGCCCAAGGTCGAAGTGGTCTCTTAAAAGGTGAAGGGCAGAGCCGATGAATTTATTGAAGATCAAGGTCGAGGAGTCAGCGAAGATCAGTATTTGAAAAGGTGTGAGCATAAGGCGAGGCATTTTACATATGCCTCAACGGGGCGTAAGCCCCAAGGCACGAGGCGTAAGCTCCATAGGTATTTAATTTTTAATATTTTATAAAATAATATAATTATAGTAAATATTTATAAATAGGTAAAATTGCATAAAAATTGAAGAAAACTATAAATATGTATATGTATGTATATATATGTTCTCCATCCCCATACAAAATTAGTCAAAATAATTTATTATATGCTACTTAGAAGCACAAGTAACTTGAGTCGAAATGAATAAAGTTTTCTACATGGAGGAACAAAAATGATGACTAACCTGCAATTTAAACTTTGAACTTGGTTCCACGAAGGAGAATGTAGTTCTCTTTGTATCTGTATAAGAAAATTGAATATTCGTTGCTTTTAGGAGATATTAGCAGACTAGCGACAAGATATGGAAAGACGATGAATTAAGGCTTCAATCAATGAAAAAGGTCTTGACTTTTAAATTTAATACATTTGAGTTCGTTTTTAAAACATTTGAGTAATTACCAAGCTGAATTTTGATTTGGGTATTATATGAATGATTTATTCAACAAATTTTGTTTTAATTTGAAAAAGCCTCCGGGGCTTACGCCTCACTAAAAAAATACGCCTCAAACGCCTGGACGTACTCCCCGAACACCCGGGCGTATTCCCCGAATTGCTGGGCGTACGCCTTCTGAGACCTTTCGCCCCAACATCGCCTCAGGGCATTTTTGGTGCGCCTTGCCCCAGGGCTCGACCCGAAAATATTTTTTAAAATACTGGCGAAGATCAGGGTCGAGGTCGAGCACTCATCGTAGACAGAGTAAATAACGGCTAGTTTTAGGATAAGACATTAAAAAGGAATATTTTCTATACCTGTACTATTAGGGTTTTTTAGGTATATGTTCCCAATAAATAGAAAGAGACGCAATTATAGGAGACATAAGATATTCACTTGTAAAAAAATAAATTGACTTTCTCTATAAATTCTGGCTTTATTACAAACATACAACATATACCTTTTTCCTAAGATTTTTGCCTAGCTTTTCCACTCGGTCCAAGAACAATCTGAACATTTAAAGGCTCATCAATCATTCATCATTATCAGAAGGATTATTCACAGATCTCACATCTTTTCGGATGACTCACAGGTTCTTATTTACTTAAATGTCATTCATTGTTATTTATTGTTATTTTATGTTATCCATTCTTTTTGGGTGGTTAAATATTGTTAGTGTTGTTAAACATTTATTGTCTTTCAGTTAACATATATATTATCTTATCACAAAATCAGTTAACATATCTTTTGGACATTAATATTGGCTAAGATTAACTTTATTTTATTAAATTTGGTTAAGCCCGGATCCAAATTTTGGGTCAAACAAACATAATTAAACAGGAGTAGGGCCTATATGAGATTTAATTTAGTGTATATTCTTCAAAATTGTAATCAGCATTACAAATCTCCAGGTTAATACCGGTGTAAAAAAATCCATTTTCTAATCCATGTTTTTAGATTTTTTTATAGTCCCTTTGCGGAGTCTGGAGATATTATTTTTCTCATAAGCTCTTAATAATTAAATGTTATAATGCTCACCGCATAAAACCGTGTGCCAGTTGTATGGAGATTTGTGAAAATTTTATCAAAGTGAAACAGAATATAGATAATACACTTACTTGTATACAAGTCAACAGCAATTCAGTTTATTTCAGTTTTCTTGGGCAGTTCACCCGCCGCACCAGCTCCCTACATAGATTATCTCAATATAGGAAAAATAAATGCAACAAAGTGGGGTGAAGAAATAATTAATCAACCAAAAAGATATTGCAAACACTACTTCCTCAGGTCTAAAATAAGTAATTTTTTTAGCTGTTTACATACAGATTAGAAAATTAACCTTTTAACACTAATTTGTAATAAAATTGATCGTATTAACTTTTACTATCTCTTCACGTAAACACCTCTAACACATATGACAATACTATTTACTCCAAGGGCAATGTAGGAAAAAAATAATTAATTCATTTTTGAAATTTGAAAAAATCCTTTATTTTAGACCACAAAAAGGCTAAAGAATCACTTATTATAGACCGGAGGGAATAATCATTTGTCAATTACACTTCTATTTCCTTATGTCCTATTTGCTCATTATGTTTGCCAAAAATAATTGATCCAAATTACTGTCGTATTAGGAAATTAAAATAGAATGGATGATTTTCTTTCAATTTTATTTTACATAAATAGAATGAGCATTTATTTGACAAAATAATGTGGTGAAAGATGAATGATTAAATAATGGTAAATTAATTAGATAATTCTTTATATTAATATTTTCTTAAAGGGTGTGTGAAGGCTAATATGACAATAAATAGGACCAAAGGGTGCTAGTATTATAGACTGACAGGTTCTCTTTTAAATCCAAAAAATGTATAATTTTATTCCCGTGGCAAAATTAAATTTTCAAGAAATTCAAACTCGAGAAGAAAAGGCAAAAATGTACTAAAATTCTGGGAGTATGATCTAAGATTCTAATTTTCACATAACAAAGACATATGTGCTGAACCAAAACTAGTAAAAGAAAATCGAACGCCAAATAAAGGAAATAGGTTCGTTCTTGCATTTTAACTACGTTTAGGAAAAAATCAAAAAAATCAAAAAAAACAAGGAGAAAAAAAGAAGTATAGTTTAGGAAAGAGCTAAATCAATGCCACCATGATTTTCTCCGAAGCTACCTAATTAATTTATAAAATTCACACATGGAAAAATGCTCGAGAAATTAATATGCTTGAATTAATGGCACCAATGCAACATTAAATTCTTATCCATATTTAATTATTCCTCGGTCCAAAATAAATGATTTTTTAACTGTTTTCACACAGATTAAGAAATCTATCTTTTAATATTAATTAGCAATGAATTGACATATTAACCTTTACTATCTCTAACACATAAACACTAATAACACATGCTCCAACACTATTTACTCTAAGGCTAATGTAAGAAAAATAATTAATTTATTCTTGAAATCTAAAAAAATTACTTATTAAAAAATACCAAAAAATCATTTATTGTTGATCGAATGGAGTATTTTGCAACGAGCTTGTCCTTTTCTATATAGCAGTAGTCTTTTTCCAGACTTCACTATTTTTTTTTCTTTTTCTTTTTAACTTCATTTATTAGACGGTGCCTTAAATTACTTTTTTTTTTTTTTAAAATGTGTTTGGATCCGCCACTTCTCCTTTTCAAACATGACTTATAATCAATCATCATTCACGGTTTTGGCTGTATCCACCATATTATGGTGAAATTCAATTTATTATATTTTTCAATTTCAACAATAATTTTATTTATTGGATTTTTCTTTACTATTGGAAGGTCGTTAAGATTCCATAATTAACTTTTATTTCCATAATGGGATTGGTTCATTTGTACCACAGCTTCTTTTGTCTCTTTTGGGTAGCTTCCTTCTATATAAGACTTACAATCCATCTCCCCTAAAAAAAAACTCCTTCCCCTCAAAAAGATTTTTCAATATTTAATTTCTCTTTTTCCCATCTCTTCTTGCAAGTAACACAGTGAGAGTTTGAGTGAGAGAGAAAATGGAAGAAATGGCTTCTTTTTGGAGTTACCAAGAGGTGTGCAATACTTCATTTTCTTCTTTATCCATGTTTTCACTTCATTTCCTCTTAGTACAATTCATTCTGTTTATAGACTTGCCGTAGTTTTTGAAAGGGAGTCTTGGCGTAACTGATAAAGTTACTGTAATGTGACCAGGAGGGTAAGACTACACAAAATAAACCCTTGTGATCCGGCCCTTCGCTCACCCCGCACATAGCGGGAGCTTAATGCATCCGGTTGCCTTCTTTTACCGTAGTTTTTGTTTGGTTAAAGTTGTGCAATACCTATTTTCTTGAGTAGCATGCCTAAAGACTATTTTTTGTTAACATAATTCGATATTTGAAGACTTTTCTCTGACTTGAGTTTATCAAATATTGCAGAACATGGATGAAATGAGGCAGAAGCTTATGTACACTAATCTTGAACTTGAAAATTTGAAAGTGGAAAAAAGTGAAGAAATGAGGAAGAACAAAGAATATGTGAAGGAATTAATCCAACTTTTGAAGATGGTTTGTCAAGAAAGAGATGAAGCAAAAGATCAACTACAGAAAATACTCAACAAACTATCTCATGTTCAAGATAACAGTCCTATTTTCAAGGCTACAAATGCAAATTCAAGCATAACTGAATCAAACAGCCTTTCTGAAACATACAATTATCAATCACACAATTCATCCCCGGTCGAGTCATTTTTTGATGCAGTTTCATCCCCTGAATTTTCCAACAACAACATGGCTGATTCAAATGCAGTATCCTATGATTGTAACGTTCGATTCTCGGATAATTGTGTTCCTCAATTGGTCCCAAAAGTTGATGAGGCTACATTGGTTATTGACAATCTTGTAAAAGGGAAAACTTTGCCACGGAAAGGGAAACTATTGAAGTCTGTTATTGAAGCAGGGCCACTTTTGCAAACACTTATAGTTTCAGGACAACTTCCTCAATGGCGAAATCCGCCTCAGGTTAAGACGTTTAATATTCCACCAATTTCAATTAAAGGGTTTGAAGCTGAGATTACGAATCAGAATCTTGTTTCAAGATCATCCATGTCATGTGGTTCTTCACAAATGGTGTCTGCGTCTATGTTAAACTTTGCTAACTCTGGTTATGTTTCCTGTTTGGAAAATCAGAGTTTGATATCTGCTGGTCCAAATATGAACAGTTTTGTCCTAGGAAAGAGACAAAGGTTGCAGTGAAATAAAGTTGTAGGATGGCTATATTGAGTTTTAAATGGCTATTGTCAGGTGTAAATGGCTATATTGAGTTTTAACATTTTCCACAAGATAATTGTTATGATGGATGGATATGTTGTCATATAAAATGAGTTGGTTTAATCATCTCCTAGATAGCTTTTGAGATTTATCGACTTATAAGTTTGACAATATACTTATAGAAGGTGTTAATAGTAAATGAATGTAACACTCGAAATGATCGATTTATTGAATTCTGGAAGCTCGTAGCACTGATCTGGTACAATTCTCAAACTTAATAAGTTAGCGCCGTGCCCGCCGGCTCATGACCTATTGCCTCCTATTATTGAGAGTGAAGTGAATTTGTTTTTAATCATCTTGAAGTCAAATAAAGAGAAATTTTGTCAAAAGATTTTGAATCTCCCAGTAAATACAGTCATAGTCTAGAATTGAATGAACTTGTATTTCTATAAAAATAGATATATTGACTTGACTAATTCGGACCTTTTCGAGTACATAAGTATGGGGTAAAGTGTTTCTTGTCAAATAATTCGTCTTTTCAAAAGCTAAACTGACACTTTTGGTTAAAGATAGAGGAGTCTCAGTCACCTTTATCTACTTGTGTCATCACTACATTCTATTAGTGTGTGTATCCTTTGACCAATAACCAGTCTTTTTGTAGACCTTAATTCATTTATTCATCCTCCTGCTCTAGGACATCCACTTGTCATAGTATGAACAAAGACCAAATAAACTAAAACCAACCTTTGTCTATAATTAGCAGCCTCAGCACATGTTCTTACTGTTCATGCACATATCAATGCATTGCCATCTTCCGCATCAAATCAGTGGATTTCGGCGTAAAGTTCACAGATGGTCATATTGCTAGGATCGGAAAAAATCAGGTGTCATGCGGAAACTAGCAAAGCAAACGTTTAACGACGATAAACCACACAACAAAAGAGAAATTTACCAAAAGAGACACAAATATTTAATGTAGTTCGGTCAATTGACCCACGTCTAAGGGCGGAGATGAGCAATCGACTATAATAAAAAGAAAGTACAAAATATCGAGAGAACAACATCACGAAGAGGCAAACACAAGTGACACACTAACACTTGTCCCTTAAAGTTCTCCCCCTAAACACGCTCTCAAACCCCATATGGTTACATTGTAGATGCTGCTGAATGAGAAGGACGGATCTTCAATTTATAAAACTTCAAACCTTTTCCTACAAGAAAAAAGACTAGCCAAACATGAAAGAATTATAATTTCCTTCTACAAAAAGGAAAACTCAGTTATGATAAATATATTATTTTTTCAAGAAATAAGAAAATCAAATATGATGAGAAAATCAGGATAATCCCTTAACATATATGACTATAATTTTTTACCATAACATTCTTCAGCATAAACCATAAACCGTAATTAATGAAGTTGAGTTACTAACTGACCTCAAAAGCACAAAATGATTGTTCCTCCAGAATTTTAATATTTGTTAAGTGATCCTACATTACTTTTATGGAGTCTCCCTTTAATTCTCTCCACTTTCCACCTTTATGTAATTAAGTGGTCTTCTAAAACAAAAGTAGTAGTTCAAGTGGGGCACATAATTAAAGTTAAATCTTTCTCAATTTAAGCCAATAATGTCCCCACAAAGTCTTGTCTAAGCCTAAAAATTTCAGTCTCTCTCGGCACAGGTTGGTTGATTTTGCAAAGACAAAAAGACTCCATTCCATACAGGAGTCAATCTTTGACCACATGACTAAAAAGCTTCTTTTCCTGTCTTTTTTGCCGTCATGTACCTACTATTATAGAGTGACCAATTAAGGAGTTGAGTAAACGTGGACCAATTATTATGTTTCCCTAGAGCACATGGAATTTCCCTATCTTGACAAGATATATAACGTTGGTTTCTCAAATAAGTCACTATTGAATTTACTTTTTTTCATGTCTCATTTTAGCTCATTTCTTTCTAACTTCATTCTCTTACCTCACCTCTAATGAAGATAAAATTGGTTTACTTAAACTTGACATAATGTGGATACAACCCTTGATATCAAACATTTGAATAAAATGAGTAATTCGGTGTACAAAGTATCTCGAATTTATACAGAGTTCGAAAAAGAACCGCACTTCGAGGTGTGATGCAGACAGTCTACCTTGATAATTAAGTAATAGTTACTGCTTCGACAATTCGAACTTGTGATCGACCTATAAGTCACGCAGAAACAACTCTACTATTACGTCAACACTCTTGGCCTCTTCATTTTGAAAATGCTGCATAAGAAGTTGAAAACGTCCTATATTGATATCGAGAATATATACGTGGCTAATAAAACTCCCTGCAACTAAGATATACATGTGCGTAGCTACTCTATAATTTACTTAATCTTTAGAAGACCCTATGTAGAGAGTAGCAAAACAGGAACGCCAAAATAAATAAGGTAGCTGCTTAGACTCACATCCAATGCACATATATATTTTACAATCATAGCTAGAAACTTTAGATTTACATGGACGGGGATCAATGGGTGATCATAAAAGCCTATAGTCTACTTAGAGGCGGATTTAGAGTTTTTATAACATAGGTGTACCATTAAAAAATGAGAGAGAAGAGGAAGTATTATATGGGATTTGATCCTTAGCCTATGTAAATAACTCAACATTCAACCAAGTACACTATTTAATCTTTTTAATTTGAAGCATGAGTGTCACTAAATAATACTAGACCATTTCGAAAAAATATATACATATAATACTTAGTTTGATGGAAAGACCAGGAGTTTGCGTACCCTATATATTTGCCTATAATTCCACCCCTGAGTCTACGGTTGGTAATCTTCATTACATTTTGAAAGGATGCTCGTCTAAGATCGATCAAGTAATCGAGCTTAGGTTCTAATTTGTGACAGCAAGAGCCTTCAATCGCAACCCCTATTCAAAGACGGATATAATCTAGAGTTTATAGAATCATATATATAAATATATAATCTTAATAAATATTAAAAATTTACCTACAACTTTAATAATAAATGAGTTTAATACCCATTAAATTTAAAATTTTTAATTACCTATGTACCTATCAAAAAAGAGATAGAAAGTCTAAATATGATATCAAACATACAAAAACAGGCCGGTGCAGCTACCTACAATATTTGCATTTTGCAACTTAGAACGTTAGATGAGTACAAAAAGGTGCATGTGCCATTAGATACGGGCGAGGTGACAAGTGTCATACTAGAGGTGGCAGTTACTCTTAGTGTATTACTACCTTGTTTGAAATGTTTGTACACATGCCTTTGTACCAAACTCCTAATAATCCCATGTGCAAAACCGGACAATATACCTATCTTATCTTAATACAATCCATAATACTTTTACCACCCACTAATTTACGACAATAATTAACATACCCTTTAACTATACTCCATAGGTTCAACGGTCAGGTGTTGTCCTGATTTTCTTATTATATTTGTTTTTTTTATTTTTGGAACGAAAGAATAATATATTTACCATAATTAAGTTTTTCCTTTTGTAGAAGAAAATTATTATTTTTTTATGCTTGGCTAGTCCTTTTTCTTGTAGGAAAAGTTTGGACTTCTATAAATTAAAGATCCGCAACATCCACAATGTAGTCATATGAGATTTGAGAGTCGTGTTTAAAAGGAGAACTTTACGGGACAAGTGTTAGTATGTCAATTATGTTTGCCTCTTCGTGAGGTTGTTCTCTTGATATTTTGTACTCTCTTTTATATAGTGGATTGCTCATCTCCATCTGTGAAGGTAGGTCAATTGACCAAATCACGTTAAATATTTATATTTCTTTTGGTATATTTCTCTTTTGTTGCCTGATGTATCGTCGTTCAAGTATTGTTTTATTAGCTTCCGCATGACTAATGGCGAAGCCAGAAATTTATCCAAGGGTGTTCAAACTTGAAGGAAGGGGAAAAAAATTCTCCGACAAAGAGTGTTTAATATATGTCATATACCTCTAAATCCTAATATTTTACCTATATATACAATGTAATTTTTCGACAAAGAGTGATCAATTGATCACCCTTATAATTATATAGCTTCGTCCATGCGCATGACACCTAACTTTTTGTGCCCTAACATCAACTATATGATCCCTATGGTTCATATGAAATAAAAGGCATTGAATTTGATTGTTATATTTTTTGTCTTCTCTAGACTGACAATATTCTAAGCTCAAATAAATCCAGTTAATTATTGAATCCAAAGCTTCACTACAAGAAGTCTTTTATTTAACAAGCAAAACACTCTCATCTTTTTTATAGTGAAGCCGTTAGTCGTTAGGAAGTAAAACAAGCACTTAGACAAAAACAGTTCCTGAAATAGTGAAGAGTAGTCTCTGCTTTTCCAGACCATTGCTTCGTTGAGCTCCAAAAAGCACTTTATTTTTTCTATCCTTCAATATGCAGACATAGACTAGTAGGAACTATGATGTATAGGTTAGGCACTTTGCCAAATGTGACGACGAATAAGAGATAATTAATTCCGGGATTAAATTTGAGGTGAGTTATATTCCACGTTTGATTGGGATAAAATCGCAGTATAACTAATCCCGGAAAGTGGCGGAGCCACTCATTGGCAAGGGGAACCAATTGACACCCCTTCATTGGGAGCGTAGATGGTTAAATACTATATTTTTATATACTATGTGTTGACTCTCCTTAATTTTTTTCATATGCTTACTTATTTATATTTTGACTCTCCGTAGCGAAAATTCTGACTCCGCCACTTATCCCGGGATTGTAGTGTTATTTTTATCCATATGAAAGGGTGTGATAATAATCACCAAATAACTAATCCCGAAATAATTAATTATGGGATAACTTATTTCCCAACCAAACGACCCTAATACTACTACTTATCCTCATCTTTCGTCTACATCATGGTATTTCTTTTTCACGTTCATCCATGTGTCTAAAACTAAAAGAACTACTCTTATCTCTTTGCTTTCCTTTTCTTTTTTCTTGTGACTTTTAGTAGAATTTAACTCAACTTCAATGCTTGACTAAATGGTTCCAAATATTACCTAAACGTCAACAGATAATATAATATGCGAATAACTACACTGTAGTGTAATGGATATGTCCTAGTTAGAAGTTTCGTGGTCGAACTTTGAATATAAAAAAAAATATTTGTATGAAGCATTTATCCTTTGAATGGACCTAGCACGGTATGAATCCAGATTAGTCGGAACTCCAATGTGATTAATCAGAAATTAAACTTCGGTGAAATCAAAAAAGGTTAATAACTTACTGCTACTTCTTTGTTCTTCCCCTCCAATTTTGTAAGCCATATGATATAACATACTATTATAATTAGTGATAACTTTTAAAATTTTGGTAAATAATAAAAAAAATTAGAAGTGAAAAGTGCTTAAAACTTACAATTATTCTAAGCATATACCACTGTTTAGAATGAAGAGTTTCCTTAACTAAGTAATAAACCTTGAGACACTTTTATATGAAACCAAACATTTTATAAGAACTGCTATACATGTTTTATTCACCAAAAGAATTATTCAGAAATCATACCCTAAAATCTAGGCTGCGTACTTGCTCAAGTATTGTCAAAACTTGAACAAGTAACTGAATTAAGGCACAGGAATTTAAACTATATTTTAATAATGGAACTGCGCTGGTATTCTTGGATCACTATAAATTATTAAAGGGTCAACTTTTCTAGGAAATCTAGGCAAGTAATGAGTTAAGAATAATAGTACTTAAAAATTAAATGTTATAATGCGTGTGTATGTCAATAGATTATCCAGGTAGAAAACTGCTAGATACATTGCATGGATTTGAACCAATACAAAAACCAAGCAGCTTTTGTCCTTTAATGAAACATTATTATTATTAAAATATATAAGCAAATTTGTCTACTTCTTACCCAATAGTGTAACCCATAAAAGAAAAAAAGATACAATATTAAAATTAGATAAGGAGAATAAGACAAACCTTAGGAAGTAACACGACGCAATCATTAAGAAATCTAACGGCGTAGAATTAAAATTGTATGGATTTGTTAATAGTGCTGGTATTAGATTAGTGATTATACCAATCTGAAATATTAATTAATACAAAGTTTAACGTGATGATATAGAAAATCTAAGGAGTGTACAAACAGCTTGTCGGGGATAAAGAAAGAAATATTCCAGGTTTTCGTTTGATGAATACTTCATCCACGTTCGTTGTCTTTGTCAAAACCTGGTTTTATCCTTATTCTTGTTTTATTTAATTTGAAGTCATTATAATGTTTGTTTCCTGAGTTCACATCAGATTTATTTGAGATAAATACAAAAAATATTAAGATTGTATGTTTTTCTTTTTTAGAGAAATTTTCATAAAACACTATTGTTTAGTGGTTATTAGCTATCTATAGATATCATTTGCTATATTACGGCCTGTTGATACGTTTTCAGATATTATAAGATGTATTTAATGTATTTAGACTACTGTATTCATGAATACAGTAGGAAAAATAGGCGTGAATCATGGAAGTCCAGCTAATCAGTTGTTGTATTCAACTGTATTCAAGGGCTGTATTCTTGAATACAGTAACGTATATTCCTTAAAAAAAGGACCTTTCAACTGTTTTAAAACGGAAAGGAAATCAATTTAGCAGATAGTCTCCTAATATAACTCAACTAACATAATTATATCACCCATAATCTGTATTTCTCCCTTCGAAAATCTCAATCCGAAAAGTATAAAAAAAACAGAGCAATCTGTAGAATTTCAATTCTCCCTTCTTTCTTTTCAGTTCCTTTGTTACAGTTCGTACAAAATAATTTTCAACCATTCAAAATCGAGAAGTATACAATTGTATACAGAAATACGGTATAATTCGAATTTGCATATGGCAAGTTTAACAGTATTATTGCATCATTCTGAAAAGTGGAACAGTGAGAGTAACTACGTCGAGTATTCGATTGAGAGAATACTGATAAAGGAGTATGCGTCGTATAATGATTTGGTTGGACATAGATTTGAGCTCAAAGACCATTAAAATTCAATACAAAGTAGAAGGAAATTGCACGCCAATGAAAATACACAATGATATGGGTTACAGGGTGTATGTAGAGTTGAAAAAAGAAGAACAGAGACTTCGGGATGTATCCTTTGTGTATAACAACAATTGACACTTGCAGCCGAAGGTAGTTTAATTCAAGGCAACATTGTCCAGACAGAAGAAGCAGTTCAAAGTTATAATTTCAATACAGATGAGACACTTGTTATTGATGTTGTCAATTCAGGCGAACCAATTGGGGTGTTCGAAATGGACAAGGATTTGATAATTTCAAAAACTAATCAAAGGGAGGTAATGGTTGGACAAGTATATAAGGATAAAGCTACATTGAAAGAGGTGATGGAGCTTTACGCTATATCTGAAAGGTTTCAATTCCGGGTTGATAGGTCTAATGCTATCAGGTTTGATTGTTCTTAATTATTCATTATTTTTTTGTATATTGTATTCATGGTAGGAGTTGTAAATCGTATGTAGATGTATTTAGGTGTATTTATGAATCTTACTTGACCTAAACTGTTATGTGTTTTTTATTTTTTATGTATTAATAATACATGTATTCTTGTGGAGCATTAGTGTAATGACCCGACAAGTCGTTTTGAGCTCTAGCGCGTCGTTCAGTGGTTTGAAATCATGAGCATCCCCATTTAAGGTATTATGACTCGTAGGCATGGCCGGAGTTGAATTTCGGAAAGTTCGGAGTCAAATTGGAAAGAAAATTCTCATTTCAGAAGCCTTAAGTTGGAGAAATGACTAAGATTGAAATTTTAAGTAAACGACCTCCAAATAAGGATTTGAAGGTTCCAGCAGGTTCGTATGATGATTTCGGAATTGGGCGTATGTCCGGATCGGACTTTGGATAACCCGGGAGCGTTTCAACGTATATTGTGGAAGTCAGCATTTTGAAGAAATTTCTTAAGTCTGGGTTAAAGTGCATCTCAGTGATATTGATGTCCGTTTGGAATTTCGAGTCTGGAAATAGCTCCGTATGGTGATTCTGGAGTTGGGAGCGCGATCGAAAATGAATTCGGGTGTCCGTAGGTTATTTTGAAGTCATTTGGCTAAAGATAAAAATTTGAAGGTTTTTGAGAAATCCGACCGGAAGTGAAAATTTTGATATCAGGGTCGGAATGCATTCCGAGAGTTGGATAAGGTCCGTAATGTCGAATATGACTTGTATGCAAAATTTGGGGTCAATCGGACGTGATTTGATAGGTTTCGGCATCGGATGTGGAAGTTTGGAATTTCAAGTTCATAAAGTTTGAGTTTTAGTGTAATTCGTGATTTCGGCGTTGTTTGATGTGATTTGAGGCCTCGAGCAAGTCCGCATTATGTTTTGGGACAGGTTGGTGCAATTGGACGGGGTCCCGGGGGACTCGGCTGGATTCCGGGTAGTTAACGGATTAAGTTTGGAGTTTGAAGAAGGCTGAGGTTGCTGGTATCTGGTGTGACTGCACTTGCGAGGATTTGGCCGCAGGTGCGAAGCCGCAGGTGAGGCTTTGGCGCCGCAGGTGCGAAGTTGGCTGGCTTGGCTGGGAGCGCAGGTGCGATGTAATTTCCGCACCTGCGAAGGCGCAGATGCGGGCAATGGGTCGCAGGTGCGGATTCGGCTGGAGGAGAAGGAAACCGTAGGTGCGGGCTCTTGGGCGCACCTGCGGAAGCACAGGTGCGAAGATTTTATCACAGGTGCGAAAAATGGCCTGGGCAGAATGTTTTAAAACCGGAATTCTGGCCATTCTTCTCATTTTTCTCATGGCTTAGACGATTTTTGGGGAGCTTCAAGAGGGGAATTTCATCATCACTGTCAAGGTTAGTAATTTCTTCATGTTTTAAGTTGAATACAAGTTATATGCATGGATTGGACATAGAAATTAGTAGGAAAAATTGGGAAAGTTTGAAGAAAAACCTAGAAATGATATTTTGAATTTCTACCACGAATTTGAGCATGAAATTTAGAGTAAATTGTATATTTGAACTAGTAAAGCTATGGGTAGAATATATCTTCGAGAAATTTCGAATTTCGCGCACGTGGCCCGAGAGAATTTTGGTCAATATACTGAGCGGAGTTGAAAAATTATATAATTTGAATTGTTGCAAATATTAGAATGAATTTTCATTCCTTTTCCCGTTATTTGGTAGTTTTGGGGCATTGTGCATCCGTTGGAGTTGTCGAAAGGGCTTAGGAGCCGGTTATAAAATTTTGGAGCGAGGTAAGTCTCCTTTCTAACTTTGTGAGAGGGAATTGTTCCCCTAGGTGAACTAATTAATTATGTGCTACTATCTACGGGGGCTACGTACGCACGAGGTGACGGGAGTCCGTGCATAGCTACTATTATGCCATGTCCGGGTGGTCTAGGACCCACTAGCATGTCTTACCTGTTGTACGTGTGATCTTGCCAGTAATATTAGACCGCTAATATAATCGAAATAGTAATTGAATATATAAGAAGACTAGAGTTCATTTTATTAATCATCTAGAAAGAGAATTGATTTCCTCCGTGGATAATTGTATACCTTATAAGGTTATATTATTGAATATTATTAAACTTGGCAAATGAGTTTCAAAACAAAGATTTAAATGTTATTTTTCGTGTTCCTTTAAGAAGAGTTTTATCATTATCTTAAAAAGCTATTTTCTTGATAAAAATGTGGATTTATTATGTGAATATGTGTACATATGAGCACCTGAGCCGCATGTATGATTCGCGAGCAGGCTACCCTTATTGTTATTATATTGATCGCGTCGCATGATCGATTTGCGAGCGGGGGGAATAGATGCATCTATGGTTCGAGCCGTTCGACCCTTCGGCAGTGCACAATTTATTATTGCTGGTCCGCGCTGTTCGACCCTCGGCATTGCTTGTGCATGATATTTACTGTGTATTTGCTATGATTTTGCCTGATTACTGAACTGAAAATCTTAAGTTGTCGACTGAAATGACAGAGATTTAAAGTTATTAAAGTTTTTGGAAGAAGTTGTTCTTTCCCGTTGATTATTTGTTAAATGATTAAATCATCCATGTTTGATTATTTGTTAATAAAATGACGAAGACTTAAAGTGTTAAATGTGAAAGGGTTGACATTAATTATTCCTGATCTTAATAAATTGTCTATGACATTCATGCTTAGTGCCTCACTTGAATATACTAAATTGACCTCTGGCAAGTGTCTAATTCGACCTCTCGTCACTACCTCTCTGAGGTTAGGCGGACGACTTACTGAGTACACGTTATTTTCGTACTCATGCTATACTTGCTGTGCAATTTTATTGCACAGGTACTTTCACAGCGATGTGACCGGTTTGGAGACTTAGGCGAGCTGTATCATCCGGAGGCGATCCGCAACTGACAGAGTCTCCCTCGTATTGTATTCATTTTGTTTTAATTCCATTGTCCAATTTGTATCTCGGACAAGCTTTGTAATGATTGTATAAATTCTTAGAAATTGCTCATGCACTTGTGACACCGGGTTCTGAAATATGTGTATGGGATGTATTTTATAAAAATAGAATATTAAATTATTGTATTTACTTAACAAATTTTGTTTAGTTATTACGTAACAAGTTAAAGATAATGATTTCAAAAGTGTTAAAACATGAATCTACTTCAACTAATTAAAGATTGGCTTGCCTGACAGTGGTGTCCGGCGCCATCACGACCTTATGAATTTTGGGTCGTGACAATTAGGCTGATGCAGAAGATTTATATGTAAATTCAAATTGTATGTAGATGTATTTAGGTGTATTTGTGAATTTTTTCCTGACTTTCACCGTTCTGCTTTTTTATTTTATTTTTTATGTATTAATAATGCATGTATTCTTGTGGAGCATTACGCTGGTACAGAAGAATTATATTGTAAATTCAAATTGTATGTTGATGTATTTATGAATTTTTAATTGACCTTCACTAGTGTGCTTTTTTAATTTTTTATGTATTAATAATACATGTATTCTTGATAGGCATTACGCTGGTACATAAGAATTGTATGTAAATTCAAACTGTATGTGGATGTATTTAGGTGTATTTGTGAATTTTTAATTGACCTTCAGTGTTGTGCTTTTTATTATTGTTTTTGTATTAATAATACATGTATTCTAATATATTCAATGTATTTAACAGTTTTTAATTAATTATATTAGTTGTATTTAAATGTATACTTATAAGTATAGGCTTATTCAGACATGTTTAAATGTATACAAGTGTATATATTTTTGTTGTATACTGATCATTTGTATAATGATAAATTCTTTGCAGCTATGCATTATTATGTATGTCAGAAGATTGTGAATGGAGGTTTGAGGCATCTAGCATTAACAAATCATAATTATTCAAAGTGAGAGAGTTCAATGATAAACATACATGTCCGTTGAAGGATAAGGTATATGAGCAACGTCAAGCAAGTAGCAGTCTTATTGGTGGTATGATTAGTTCCAAGCTTACTAATCATAAGAGGAAATACACTCCAAAGGCAATGAATTTTTTGAGGGGTGAACCGGCCGATTCATATAATAAATTACTAGGATACTTGTATACAATAAATATGACATATCCTGGTTCACACATTAGAATGGTAAAATCCCCACAAAATGAGTTCAAGTATGTATATATCCTTGTACACTACTACAAAAAAGATCTTTAGCGGCAATTATTTAGTGGCCATAAGGCAATTGCCGCTAATAAATCCTTTAAGCTAAAATATTAGCGGCACATAACTATTAGTCACTGAAAAATATCCTTTTACCGACAATAAAAATAAATTGCCACTAAAAATTACTAATTTAAATCAATTTTTATTTTTTTTACTTTTCCCTCCATTTTTTTGGACAAGAATGAACTATTCCCTCCAATTACAAAATAAATAGAAAAATCTATTTACCGCGCCTCCCCAACCTCCATCGAAAAGGATACAAAATCGCACCTTCCCCAACCTTCATCGAACGACAGGATTAACAAAATCAGCATATCAGGTCTCTGACCAGCTTTTTCTCCCCGATAACTCCTCTTCTTGCTTCTCTTCTTACCCAGTAGTTGTGATTTACCATTAATTTTGGATTGCTGCATCTCGATTATGCTCAATATTCGTTTTCAGTATTCTCCCTTTCATCCATCTCCAACTTCTCTTTTCATGTAGGTTCAAGATTGTTGCAGAAATCATTCTTCTCCTTCACTTTCTAGTCTTTATCGGCAAAAAAATTTGCTTACTAGGTACAAATTTATGATTTTTTATATCCAACTATTGCGTTTTGAGATTTGTGAAAGTATAATTTTTCTACATATGTTAAGGTGTTTGTGATATCCGACTGCTGTTAAATTGATGTACGATTGATTGAGTTTATTCCTCTTCTGTTCCTCTATTGTTTTATGAATTGGTTCCTCTGTATGTTTTCTAAGGCTACTGTTATTCTTGTGAATTTTCAGAAATTTTCTAAGTGTCGTCGATGCATATTAATGTTTTCACTGAATCTATCACTATTCGAGATATGAATTCCAGTAGTCCACATATATACTGTTTTTATTCTTTTGTTAATTGATGCGAGCTTTTCTGATTTTCATAAATCTTATGCCTCTATACGAAAAAAGCATATGCTCAGTTTGACTAATTTGATCATTTTGTTCTAATTTTATCTCCGCTAGGTTGTTGGTTTTAATACTGCAATTTTCATAAGAATTTTGACAAGTTATTATCAGTGTTATGGCAATGGACTTATATTCTTCCCATATCCTACATGTCGAGAAGTCTTTGATTGTTAATCTAGTACTAGTATATCTTAATGCAACTATATAATATTTTTCATTTTGGAGAAGGAACTATTCGAACTAGAGGTCGCAACCAACTGGTAATTGAACAAAATGACGATGAAGATGTGCGACCTTATATTGAGCATTTGATGGATAGTCAAAATCATTCTGCGAACGAGCCTTATATTGAGCAGTTGATGGATAATCAAAACTATTCTCAAGACCAGGCACATGATGATCAATCTAATGAGTTAAGAATAGTTCTATTGGTAGCACTGAAGTTCAACAAAATGATGATGAATCAGGTAACACTTTTCTCTGGAACCATTTGCAAATCTTAATTGTGTGAATACTTTGGTTATTATTGTTGTTGTTATTATTGTTGTTGTTATTGTTGTTATTATTATTATTATTGTTATTATTATTATTATTATTATTATTATTATTATTATTATTATTATTATTATTATTATTATTATTATTATTATTATTCTTATTATTGTTGTTGTTATTATTGTTGTTGTTATTGTTGTTATTATTGTTGTTGTTGTTATTATTATTATTATTATTATTATTATTATTATTATTATTATTATTATCAAAGACGATGAGCTCGAGGTGAGCAAGGGGGTCATGGCCGAGTGTGTCGACCTCCAGGCTCGAGTGGCAGCCTTACGGGCCGAGATCGAGCAAAGTGAGGCTGGGGCCAACGACTTAAGAGATGAGTTGGCTGCCAAAGTTGCGGAGTTAGAGAGAATTGAGAAAGCTAGAACGGTTGTTGTGGCGGAGGTGGTGGCAGTAGCGGGTACCCTCCGCGTCCTCAGATCGGAGCGGGCTAGAAAAGCAGAGACCTCTGCAATTAAAGAGGCAAGGCATGTGGAGAGGATCAGTGGCATAGAAGGAGAGGTCTCGGATATGAATGAGCAGATTGCCGCCCTCAAGGCCAAGAAGGCACAGTAACAGGCTCAGTCATCTACCTCCTATGCCTCCACTTACCCCATGTCCCACGGGATTTGTACGAGAAGTGGTCTTGATATATATAGGGGTTTGATGACAGCCGGAAAAGCTAGGCGGATTTTGAGGATGCTCGTGTTAAGGCACGTGCAGCTCTTGACGCATGCGGCTATGCCCCCGGCACGCCCGAGATGGATGATGATGAAGATGACTTGGATGGTCTCGAGCCTGGGGCTTGGTATGATGACAAATACTTCAATGACGAGGGTATCAGTGGCGATGGCGATGGGGAAGCTGCGGACGAGTAGTACGCTTGTCTTTGTATTTTAGTTCTTTTCCTTTTGTTTTGTAGGCACTTGTTTGTCCCTTTAATGATGACTTTTTGGAATGGTAATACTTTTGTTATCTGTTCTTGAACTCCTTATTTTTTATTTAAATGTTTTTCTCAGTTGACTGCCATGGTTGTGATTTCATTTAGGTCGACTGTAAGTTGAGCTAGTTCGAGGTTGAATGTTGACTTGTAATTTTACTCGAACGAGGTCGAATCATAAGTTTATTCGAGCAAAGTCGAATGTCAACTTATAAATTAGTTCGAATGAGGTCGAACATGAGTCGATTCAAGCGAGGTCAAAAGTAGACTTAAAAATTAATTCGAACGAGGTCGAATGTAAGTCGATTCGAGTGAGGTCGAATGTAGACTTAGAATTTATTTCGAATTTGGTCGAATGTAAGTCTATTCGAGCGAGGTCGAATGTAGACTTAGAATTTATTTCGAATGAGGTCGAATGTAAGTCAATTCGAGCGAGGTCGAATGTAGACTTAGAAATTAATTCGAACAAGGTCGAATGTAAGTCGATTAGAAAAAGGTGGAATGTAGACTTAGAAATTAATTCAGACGAGGTCGAATGTAAGTTGATTCGAGCGAGGTAAAATGTAGACTTAGAAATTAATTCGAACGAGTTCGAATGTAAGTCGATTCGAGCGAGGTCAAACGTAGACTTAGAAATTAATTCGAACGAGGTCGAATGTAAGTCGATTCAAGCGAGGCCGAATGTAGGCTTACAAATTAGTTCGAACGAAGTCGAATGTGAGTTCCTGTGTTGGCGGAATGCGTAGACTTGGTGGAGACATGTGAAGATCATATATTCAATATAATTTTTCTATGTTGGTACATTCATTGGAGTAGTTTACATGTTTTTGCTCTATTCGTACATACATTCGAGAAGTCCCAGTCTATCTAATCCCTTCATTGGCTGACCTGGAGAAACTACTGAGAGGTCGGGCGATGAACTGATGCTTAACTTTGAGATTCCCTCTTCGTCGACTCAATAAAAACCTCCCCGAGAAAACCCAATTGGGACAAAACTCGGTTGAGGGAAAAAGAGTACGACTTAGAGGACGTCTTGTATTTAGAAGTTGAAGTATTTGAGGGGAGCGACGTTCTAGTTGTTCGGTAGCAATTTTCCCTCCATTGTTTCCAGTTGGAATGAACCTTTGCTTACTGCCGCCGTAATTTTGTATGGTCCATCCCAATTGGTCCCTAGTTTTCCTTCCCGTGGATCTTTGCTCGCCTGTGTTTTGACGTTGACTACGTAGTCCCCGACTTTGAGTGGCCTGACTTTGGCTTTTTTGTTGTAGTATCACTTTGCTTGTTGTTTCTGGGCTACCATCCCTATGTAAGCCATATCTCTTCATTTTTCGGCCTCGTCGAGATCTTGCCTTTTGTTCTCATTGTTGCTTGGCACCCTTTTATTTGAGTATCTTAGGCTCGGCTCCCCGACCTTGACCGGTATCATTGCATTAGTCCCATAGACTAGTGAGTATGGTGTTTCCCCTGTGCTTGTCTTTGGTGTGGTGTGATATGCCCATAACACTTCTAGCAGTACCTCTGGCCACATTCCCTTGGCATTTTCTAGTTTCTTGTTGGAGGATTGATCTTGGCCGTTGGCGGCGGGATGATATGGCATGGAGAGTATTCTATTGATGTGCCATTTTTCGAAGAACTCGACGACCTTTTTTCCTATGAATTGAGGTCCATTGTCACAACTGATTTCTTTGGGAATGCCGAAATGGCATACGATGTTCCTCCATATAAAGACGATCACTTCTTGTTCGCGTATTTGGGAGAATGCGCCTGCTTCCATTCATTTAGATAAGTAGTCAGTTAAAACCAAAAGAAATCACACATTACCTTGTCCTGCGGGAAGTGGGCCGACGATATCCATTCCCCATTTGATGAAGGGCCAGGGTGACGTGACTGAGTGGAGGTGCTCTCCTGCTTGATGGATCATGGGAGAATACTTTTGGCATGGTTCAAATTTTTTAACAAAATCAACTGCTTTTTTTTCATTGTGGGCGAGTAATAGCCTGCTCATATGAGATATCTAACTAGTGCTTGATTGCAGGTGTGGGCCCTGCAGTGACCCTCGTGGACCTTTTCTAGGACACACCTTGTCTGGTTCGGGCTCATACATTTTTCTAGTGGGTCGCCGTACGTTCTCTTATGTAGGTCGTTGTTGACAATGTACTACCTGGCTGCTTGAATTCGAAGTTTTTTGGCCTTTTTTTGTCGTTTAGGAGCACGTCGTCCTGTAGGTAGGCGATGATACGTTTGCGCCAGACCCAAGTAAGGTTAATAGTGTGTACCTCAATTTGGTCGATGGTTGAGTGGAGGAGTGTGACCACGTTCTATTTTTCGTTTATGTTTCTGGTAGCTGCCGCCAATTTGGCGAGGCCATCTGCCTCGATGTTCTGCGCTCGAGGTATCTGATCGAGATGGCATTCATCGAACTCGAGCAACAGCTTGTAGATGTCAGCCTGATATTTTTATAGCCTCTATTCCTTGATTTGGAAAGTCCTTGTGACTTGATTGACGACGAGCTGTGAGTCGCATCGGAGGACTACCCGTCATGCTCCATATTTGAGGGTCAGTTTTAATATCCAGTTGAAACTCTTTTATCATTTTTATTTTCATAGTCTTGACCATTAGTCTTAATTGGATAACTATTTAATGTATCTGGTCTATTCAAAATATTTGGTGGTTTTTGTATTCTCAATTAAATTCATAGAATATTTGCTTTGAGAACATTCCAGATAAGAATACCATTAATGATATTTGATAGACATACTATTCTATAAACAAACTAAAATATAGTAGTAATATGTACTGGCTAGTGCTCCTTGTATTATAAGTAAGACAAAGCCTGCCATTATTTTCATCAGTGGTAACATCGCAAACTAACTTTACATATTTGGGTTATCTTATGAGCCAAACAAATCATTTGCCGACATGGATGACACATTTAATAAGTTCTTGGATATGGTGGTACTTTTGGGCAATCATTGGTGTTGCAACAAGTTAGAGGAGGCATTTGTACCGCTGAGAGTTTAATGACGTCTACTATAAAAATCAGAGAGCCTACGGAGCTAAATACTTTTTTCTTTTGTGTTCAGATAAATATATTTCCGATATGATTTCTTTAGAATTACTCGAAGTATATAGTTTTTTTCCACCCTAAAGGTGTTTTGGCTTTTTGAAACAAGCTAATAAATATATCCTAATCACCATTAGATATCAAAAACTTATACTTCTTTCTTTAATTTTTGTCACTCAAAAATATTTTTTTGATAATATTTATATAAAAAATTTTAAATTTTCATATTCATTGATAAGGGTACTTGCGCCTACCCAGAGACTAGTACTATATTATAAGCATGAAGAATAAAGTTGAATATGAAAGACCAAAATGACTCTACAATATTATTAGACTTTTATGCCCTTAAAGGTTATATTAATAATACCTTCAATATTAATAACAAAAGTTAGTTTTATAACATTAATTTGACTTGAAATTATCAAAAAATTTATTAAGGTACATATATCTAAATTCTTCACTTTACAAAGATAAACTCTTTAACTTCCCATGCGTAGAATAATTTTTTTGAGCTAACATTTACAGTTCATACATTTTATCTTCTCCTTCTATTTTTTCTTAGCTTAAATATTCAGATTGTTGTGGTTTCTAAGTGAAATTATTTTCTTATAAATACAACCATGATTCAAAGTGTTTTACTATCCTTGTACAAAACAATATAATTTTTTTTAATTTTATACAAACTATATGAGATAAACGCGCAACGCGCGTGCCCAAGGACTAGTGATATTAAAATGAGACAAGGTAGATCTTAAATTCTACTGAGATAAAGTTCTCTTAAAGTATTGAAATAAATTAATAAAATTAAAGAACTAAACGTAATGGAGGCAAAAAATGCCTCCGCGACGCCAAATAGTTCGGATTAAACTAGTTATTTCTGCATGATATGTAAGTTAGTTTAACAAAACAGTTTGAATGGTTGTTGCCTATTATATTGTATCGCATTAATACTTAAATACGATGTTTGTTTTGGTTGTTACTTAAATTTTATTGTATGGTATCATTAAATTCGTCGTTACATAACGACTAAATGTGCTACTTTATGTAACGACCGATTTGGTGTGGTTGTTGTATGGGTCAAAATTAGGTCGAGTTTAGCGAATGCAAACGGACGAGCTGTGGTCGAGGTCGAGCACGGTCCAGTGGCGAGTAACTGCCAGGAGAGAGACCAATGTCGAGGTCGAGTAAAGAACAAAGGGCAGCAACGGTTAGAATAGACTTAAAATTGCGGAAAGGAATATTCCATTGAATATTCCTCCAACTATACTTTTTTAGGGTTTTCTAGGAATATCCCTTATAAATAGGAAAAGATAGGGAATAAAGGGGATCTTCTCTTTTCGGAAAAAAATATCTTGTAAAGGGTTGACTATCAAGAACATACAAAAAGTTGGTCTTGTCACCTCTGTTTGATTCCATTGTTCAATATATCTTTTTTACTCACAAGATTCAAGAACACTTTGTCCACCTTCATAGTCTAAGTGTCACATGTTTTTGTCAAAAGAAGGAATCATCCAACCCATTCAACATTTGGGTGACAAATTCCTTCTTCTTACATTTAATGTCATTTGTCACATTTATTGCATGTTTTTATCTTCATATTCATTGACAATCATTGAGCATTTACTTTGTATTTATTAGTTTGGACACAGTCCCATACCATCATAACATTTAAGCACCATATCTGGGATTTATTATTTTAACTAGGATTCACCCATTATCTCCTTATCCAATAGGTTTAACAAAAAGGCTTTAAACTTTTTGGAGGTCCTAGTTAAAAATTTTAATTTCTTATAGATCTAAAAAAAACAATGACAAAGCTTTCTTTTTCTGGTTCGCACAAGCTAACAATGGCAGAAAAATGAGAGGAAAGACTGAAAGCAGTGATGGGCGTCACTACAAACCTCCTAGGCACCATAAACGAGGTTAACAGAGATGCCGAGGAGAACATGACGCCGAGCGCCTCACCCAAGCGAAGTGACTCACCTCCCCCTCATGGGAGTGTAACCGCTTCCCATGAGAAGGGAGCCTCTACGTCCACGACGAAGGAAGCACCGTCGGCAGTAAAAAAATTATTGGAGGCGTGGTTGACAAGTACTCTAAACAATATACCCGACAAACCCACTCAGGGGGCGAGTAGGAACTCCACATGGGTTGACACCATGAGAACCATCAACGAGCAACACGCCCCTCCCCCAAAAGGTATCACTCACACTGTTGTTGATGCAGGTAAAGACGCCCTCACAACTATTCTGAGGAAAATGGAAGAAATGGAGAATGAGAATAAAGCACTCTGCAACCAAATGAGGGAACACCAAAAAAGAGTTGATAAGATACCAGGTTCCCCGAAACTTCTGCCAAAATGGGACGTCGGTCTGTTCGTGGAACAACCATATAGCGAGGAGGCAGCCCCACATGCCATACCCAAAACCTTCAAAATTCCACCATATTTAAAAATATACAACGGAACAACGGACCCTGAAGACCACATCATTCATTACGTTACGGTGGTAAAAGGCAACGACTTCTCGAAAGAGCAGGTACCATCGGTGCTGCTGAAGAAGTTTGGCGAAACCCTAACAGGGGGAGCCTTAACATGGTACTCACAATTACCAGCACCTTCCATAGTAACATTCGAGGAAATGGCCGACAAGTTTTTCACCGCCCATGTCGGGGCCAAGAAAGCAGAAGCTAGGGTGAATGATATATTCGCCATCAAACAATCACCTGGTGAAGAGCTCAGGGACTTCCTCGCTCGGTTCAACAGAGTGTTAGAGGGAATGGCGGTAGTGGCTTTCCAGAATGGGCTAAACAGGAACGGGTCGAGGGCGACCAAAAAGCTACTAAGCAGACTTATGAAATACCCTCCCACAACCTGGGAAGAAATGCACAATGCTTATTGTGCGACGGTGAGAGCGGACGAGGACGACCTCAATGGTCCAACTTAACGATTAACATCATTCCAAATGGAATCGAGGAAAGATCGTCAGAATGACAACCAAAGAGATCACATAGGTCCACGCCTCAATCGCGAAAGGCACCAACTGTACATTAGAACGGCCATCCCACTACCTCCCCGCCAAGCCAATGGCCCATCCAGGAAATGAAAGAGGTATGCCTCCACTTTTATCTATCACAATTTCTATGTTTCTCCTTCAGAAATAGTTTACGACCTAAAGAAGCTCATCCCCAAGGTGAAATGGCCACAAAATATGATGTCCGACCCAAACTCTAGAAAGTCGAATGCCCTCCGCGATTTCCATCAGGAACATGTCCATAAGACCGAGGATTGCATAGCCTTACGGCAAGAGGTAGTGAACATGCTCCACCAAGGGCATTTAAGGGAGCTAATGAGCGACCGAGGAAGAGCCAATTTTTCCCGTGGACGAGAACAACATTAAGGCCCCCCAAAGCCACCCTCCCCAGACCGCACCATCCAAATGAGCATCCGCGGAGGCGACGAAGGAAAAATCAACCATGTGAAGTTCACCACCACCCACAAATTGAAGCGGTCGATCACCCCTGAACGGTATGATGACCTCAAAGAAAGTATCATCTTCGATAAGTCGGATACCCACAGTTTGACTTTTCCTCATTTCTATGCTCTTGTTATTACTTTATGAATTTTAGATACCGATGTAAAAGGAATCATGGTAGACGACGGGAGCGGCGCATGTATTATCCACCCCATAGTTCTCGCACAAATGAGACTCGAGGATGAATTAGTACCATGCTGCATAACACTAACGGGTTTTAACAATGTAGTTGAATGGACCTCCGGAGAGATAACATTGCCCGTTCTGGCCAGGGGTGTCACCTTGGAAACAACATTCCATGTCATGAATCAAGACATAGCCTATAAAGGCCATTATAGGGCGACCCTCGATACACGCCATGAGGGCCATCCCGTCCAACTTATACCAGGTCATCAAGTTCCCAACCCCATGGGGGTATTCAGCATATGTGGTGAATAGCACAAAGCTCAAGAATGCTACCGCATTGCTAAAGACTGCACATATACTCAACATTTGAAAGAAGAGGGCACAGGAGCATAGCAATTAGTGAAGTCGGGGCCCGAGTTCGACGAACAAAAGGACGTCATCAAAGAACCCGACACCGTGGAAGCCACAGGATGAACAGTGAAAGACCTCGATACCGTCCAACTGGATAGAAGCGACCATAACAAAAAATCTTACATCGACCACAAACTCACAGAACCAGGTAAATTCCATAAATTTTTAACTGACAACACAGACTTGTTTGCTTTCTCCCACGCAGATATGCCAGATATCCCGAAAGACATTGCAACACACAAGCTGAACATCGATCCGCTCTACCCACAAATACGGCAAATCAGAAGAAAGTTCAATACCGCAATCAACAATGTTCTCTGCGAAGAGGTAGAAAAATTGCTCGCCAATGGTTCCATTCGAGAGTCAAAGTACCCCCAATGGGTCACCAACGTGGTCATGGTGAAAAAGAAAAATAGGAAATGGCGCATGTGCGTGGATTTCACGGACCTAAACAAGGCCTTCCCGAAAGACTCCTTCTCATTGCCTCATATTGATCAGCTCATCGATGCAACAACGGGGCACGGTTCATTAAGTTTCTTGATGCCTACTCAGGCTACAACCAAATTCTCAAGGAGGAGGAGGATCAGGAAAAGACCACTTTCATCACCCACCAAGGGACGTACTGCTACAGAGTTATGTTGTTCGGGTTGAAAACGCAGAGGCGACCTATCAGAGGCTGGTAACCAACATGTTCAAAGAGAAAATCGGCAAAATGATGAAAGTGTATATAGACGACATGTTGGTCAAGTCAAAAAGGAAAGAGGACCACATCGACCACCTGAGGGAAGCCTTCGACAGACTTAGGCGATACGTCATGAAGCTGAACCCCGAGAAGTGCGCCTTCGACCTCTAGAAAGTCCTCGGCTTTTTGGTGTCGCAAAGAGGCATTGAGGTCAATCCCGACCAAATCAAGGCTATAGAGGGAATACCTGAAAATTTGACCAGCAAGAAATAAGTGTAGAAGCTGACTGACCGTATAACCGCCCTATCAAGGTTCATCTCACGACCCTCTGACAGATGCCACAAATTCTTCTACATACTCAAGAAGGACAATGGAATCCAGTGGAATTTCGAGTGCATCAATGCCTTAAGAGAATAAGGCATATTTGACCTCATCCACGCTACTCGAGAAGGAAGAACCCGGCGAGCGTCTCTTAATCTACCTGGCCGTATCCGACGTCGCAGTGAGCGCTGTCTTGGCCTGTGAAAACAAAGGTACGCAATCTCCAATCTACTACATTAGCAAAACCCTGGTCGACACCGAAACGAGGTATCCCCACCTCAAAAATCTGGTCTTGGCATCAGTCGTAGCTTCACAAAAGCTTAGACCCTACTTTCAATGCCATCCCATCTTGGTGGTCACGACCTTCCCCTTAGAAGCATCCTACATAAACCCGAGTTGTCGGGTAGGTTGGCTAAGTGGGCCATCGAATTAAGCAAGCACGATATAATATATCAGCCGCGAACAATGATAAAGTCTCAAGTACTTGCCGACTTTAGCGCCAAAATAATGCCTAAAGCCGAGCGGGAAGCCTCCCGTACCTCCCCCAAGTTACCCGACATATGGGTTCTGTACACCGATGGCGCCTCCAACGCGTCAGAATCTAGACTGAGACTCATACTCGAGGTCCCAGACGGTGAAGTCATCCGCCAGTCATATGGTGTTTCGATATGACTAATAATGAGGCCGAGTATGAGGTCGTAATTGCAGGACTGAAACTAGCCCTCAAATATGGAGCACTGTGAGTCATCCTCCGATGTGACTCATATCTCATCGTCAACCAAGTCACATGGACTTTCCAAATCAAAGAACATAGGCTACAAAAATATCAGGTCGAGATTCGCAAGCTACTGCCCGAGTTCGACGAATGCCAACTCGACCAGATACCTCGAGCACAAAATATCTAGGCAGATGGCCTCCCCAAATTAGCAGCGGCTACCAAGAACAGAAGCGGAAAAGAAAACGTGGTACACCCTCCTCCATTCCTCAATAGACCAAATTGAGGTACGCACTAAAAACATGACTTGGGATTGGCGCAATTGTATTATGTCATATTTACCGGACAGAGTGCTCCCGACTGACAAAAAAGAAGCCAAGAAGCTTCAAATGCAGGCATCCAGATACAACATCATCCACCGTGACCTGTACAAAAGAACATTTGGCGGTCCCCTCGCGAAATGCCTAGGACCAAACCAAACCAGGCGAGTCCTCGAAGAAGTACACGAAAGCCATTGTGGAGTCCATACCAACGATCGATCCCTCGTTATATGCCTCATACAATCAGGCTATTAAAGGCCCGCCATGAAAAATGAGGTCGCCGACTTCATTAGAAAGCGAGCAATGCCAAAAATACGTTCCAATGATTCACCAAGCGGGCGAGCATCTCCACTCAGTCACCTCGCCTTGGCCGTTCATCAAATAGGGAATGGACATCGTCGGACCCCTTCTAGCGGGACGAGGTAATGTACGATTTCTTTTGGTTTTAACTGACTATTTTTCCAAGTGGGTAGAAGCAAGTGCATTCGCTCAAATACGGGAACAGGAAGTTATCACATTCATATGGAAAGCCATCGTATGTCGCTTCGGCAGCCCCAAAGAAATTAGTTGTGACAACAGACCCCAATTCACTGGAAAGAAAACTGTCGTATTCTTCGAGAAATGGCACATCAAGAGAATACTCTCCATGCCATATCATCCTGCAGGCAACGGTCAGACGGAGTCCTACAACAAAATAATACTGAACATCATGAAGAAGAAGCTTGAGGACGCCAAGGGACTGTGGCCGGAACTGCTATCGGAAGTGCTATAGGCATACCGCTCCACGCCAAAAACAAGCACAGGAGAAACGACATATTCACTAGTCTATGGGACTGATGCAGTGATACCGGTCGAAGTCGGTGAACCAAGTTTGAGATACTCCAACGAGAGCAGACCAAGTAACAATGAGAGCAGAAAGTAAGACCTCGATGAAGCCAAAGAATGGAGAGACATGGACTACATAAGAGCGATATCTCAAAAACAGCAAGCAGAACGATACTACCACAAAAAAGCCAAAGTCAGGCCACTCAAGGTCGGGGACTATGTACTCAAAGCCAAAACACAAGCAAGCAAAGAACCATGGGAAGGAAAACTAGGAACCAATTTGGACGGGCCATACAAAATCACGGCGATGGAAAACAAAGGGCCATTCCAACTAGAAATAATGGAGGGAAAACTACTATCAAACAATTCGAACGTCGCCCACCTCAAATACTTCAACTTCTGAAGACGGACGTCCCCCAAGTCATACTCTTTTTCCCTCGCCCGAGTTTTGTCCCAATTGGGTTTTCTCGGGGATATTTTTGATGAGGCAACGAAGAAGGCATCTCGAAGTTTAACTGTTAAGTTCATCGCTCAGCCTATCAACTACTTCTCATGGCCGAATGATGAAGGGACTAGATAGATTGGGACTTCTTGAATGTATGTACGAACTGAACAGAAATATGTAATCTTCTCCAATGAATGAATAAACAAAGTAGCACACGACATTCTTACACAACTCCACCAAGTTTACACATCATGTCAATGCAGAGAAAGTACATTTGACCTCGTTCGAATTATTTTCCAAGTCTACATTCGACTCGTTTGAATCAACTTACATTCTACCTCGTTCAAACCAACTTACGTTCGACCTATCCGAATCAACTTATGTTCAACCTTATTCAAATCAACTTACATTCGACCTCATTCGAATCAACTTACGTTCGACCTCGTCGAATCAACTCATATTTGACCTCGTTCGAATCAACTTACGTTCGACCTCGTCCGAATTAACTTACATTCGACCTCGTTCGAATTAACTTACATTCGACCTCGTTCGAATTAACTTACATTCGACCTCGATCGAACCAACTTACATTTGATCTCATTTGAGCTAACCTACATTCAACCGACTAAAAGTCAGGGACTTTTTTACAAAAGGATACATTCATGGAAAAGCAAAAAAGAGCCTAAAACACACAACAAGATAATTGTTCCATTTCAATCATTCCATTCCAATACACCTTACAAAGGGCTCAAAAGACTCCCCTAAAAAAAAGAAACAACAAAACACAAAAACAAACAAAAGCCAAGTACAAAGACTTTACACCGCATCGTCCCCCCATCACCAACGTCGCCGGCATACTCATCGTCGTACCAAGGGTCGGAGGCAAGCACGTCTAATGCATCTTCATCATCATTCGCGCAAGGCCTACCTAGGTCATAACCACAGGCGTCACAAGTTGTACGTTCCTTGACATGAACATCCTCAAACTCCGCCGCATAAACCTTTTTTGCCGTCATCAAAGCCCTTAATATGTCAAGTTAGGCCTCGTCATGAACCCACCTCTCATACAACTCCCGTGACACGCTGGGCCTCCGTCCTTATTTCAGTCGGGTGAACCTCTCCTCAAAAGCCCGCACCTCCTCGGGGTCGATATCAGAACCCGACCCATCATCTTCCACGAGAACGGTTGTATCCCTCCCGTCCGCTGATGATGAGCCGACTTCGGATATTCGTGCACGTACCCCCCCTCCCGCGCGCGTGACGATATCCGGCATGGAAGCAACCTCAATGCCAAGTAAGGGTGCCGACTCCGCATCCAAAATAATGGGCCTCTCAGGCTCGACATCTGCAGCATCGATCCTCCCAGTCTCCACCCTAAGCATTTTCCTTGGTACTACCTCCTCCGCGCCATGAGATGACTCGTCAATTAGGTGAAAAAAAGGGTGAGCAGGGGCCTCAGTCAGCGTGATGGTCGCTTGTGAGCTGGAATTGGCCAACGAAGGAGCTAGAGTTTGATCATTTCATACGGGTATGGCCAATACGAATTGCATTCAAGCCGAAGAGACCCCCTGGCGGAATGCGGGCACTGGAGCCTTCGCCTTCTTAGAAACTCGTTGACCTGGCACAAAAAAGAAATTATGTCAAAAGACGACCACAAGTGGCGATAAGCTATGACGAAGACGAAAGGGGCTTGAAACTGAAAAATAATCTTGTTGAAGGCTTGGGCCCAAGCCACTTATTGAAGGACGCCCAGTCACGAATTCCCACAGTGTGAGGTAGGACGCGAGTTATCCAGTCTTCAATGTCAAAAACCAGGGAAGGTGGACGCCTCTCAGATGAAAGTTGAAGGAGCGTACGAGTCAAAAACAAAAAAAAGGGGTAAACAAACATATTACAGATGGTGAAAGATTCTTACGGTTGAACTTCCACTGCTCGGGGAACCCGATTGGGTCCGCCACTACGTGCTCGATTCTGACAAATAAATAGCTGCACCAGAACTGACAGGTTGCTTTGTCATCCATCCCTTCCACCAAACCTTTAGTCCCACAGTGGCGGAGATGAATCAGCGTGCCTCTGTAAAAACTAGGCGAGAAGAGGTGCAACAGATGACGGAAAGAGACATCGCAGCCAGCCCAACTCTGTGAACTTCGCCAACATCAGGAAAATTTTGTACAAATAAGGGGAAAGCTGCGTCGGGCAGACACGGTAGAAGCGGCAGAAATCCACAGCTAATGGAGGAAGAGGAAGAGAGTAACCCACCAAAAATGGGTAGGCGTAGAAAGCGCAATACCCGGGCTGGTGGACTTGTATCGCATTGTTCCCTGCCGGAACGATATCGATATGGGAAGGGATATGGAATTTAGACCGGAGGGCGGATATTTTCTTCGACCCCATATCAGATAGTACCAGCTAAAGAGAAGGGTGGGATCTTTCGAGAAATCATTTCTGATCGACTGATTTCGAGGAACAACCTCCTCCACGGTGGGAAAACTTTCATCTTCCACAACTGTGGATTCGCCGCCGCTGGAAGGCATGGTCACGACAATGGGGTGGAATCAGAGACTATGTCAGAAGTATGAATCAGGTTTGTCATTTTTGCAGCAGTGCATATACGGTGGAGCCAAAAAGAAAGAGTTTCGACGGAGAAGAAATTAGGGGTTAGAGCTAAGAAGCAAGAGGAAATCAGAAACAGGGGTTGAAGAAGAAGCGGAAGAACAAGAAGGGTACAAATGGAGCATGAAATGCGAAAGCTTCATTTAGGATTCCCCCTTCCCCTATTTAGAGGCTATTGTGATGCCCAAATAGATGCAAGGAACCGCCAGTGGCACTAAAATCGAAGCAACAGAGGCTCTGGAACAATGTGGTGCATCGGGAAGATGCGTAATGATGATGCGCATGGCCATGACATCATCCTATGTCAGTCAAGTCAACCATGACCCTTGAGGCGACACGTCACCAGTTCGACATCAACCAATTCAGCTCAGCTCAGTCACCACGTCGGAATTTCTTTTGTCCGGCTGCAGATAAAGTCCGCTCATCGAGGGCATCCAGGAGGAAGACCTCAATAAGCGGAGGGACTAATTGTATGAGTCAAAATTAGGTCGAGTTTAGCGAATGCAAACAGATGAGTTGTGGTCGAGGTCGAGCACAGTCCAGTGGCGAGGAACTGCCAGGAGAGAGACCAATGCCGAGGTCGAGTAAAGAACAAAGGGCAGCAGCGACGGTTAGAATAGTCTTAGAATTGCAGAAATGAATATTTCATTGAATATTCCTCCAACTGTACTTTTTTAGGATTTTCTAGGATTATCCCTTATAAATAGGAAAAGATAGGGAATAAAGGGGATCTTCTCTTTTCGGAGAAAAACATCTTGTAAAGGGTTGACTATCAAGAAGATACAAAACGTTGGTCTTGTCACCTCTATTTGATTCCATTGTTCAATATATCTTTTTTACTCACAAGATCCAAGAACACTTTGTCCACATTCATAGTCTAAGTGTCACATGTTGTTGTCAGAAGAAGGAATCATCCAACTCATTCAACATTTAGGTGACAAATTCCTTCTTATTACATTTAATTTCATTTGTCATATTTATTGCATGTTTTTATCTTCATATTCATTGACAATCATTGAGCATATATTTTGTATTTATTAGTTTGGACACAGTCTCATACCATCAAAACATTTAAGCACCAGATCTGAAATTTATTATATTTAACTAGGATTCAACAATTATCTCTTTATCAAATATGTTTAACAAAAAGGCTTTAAACTTTTTGGTCAAACAGTTGCGCCATTATCTTGTCTTTTTCTCTCATCTCACCCTTCATTATTATTAAATAATTTTATTTTATCATTTACCCTGTTTTTTTATATAATAAATTTATCATGTATCATAATTTTTCTTTATAATATTGCAAGTTTAATCTTCATATTGCTGGTGTATGATATCATGAAACAACATCAACGATACAATCTATCCAAACATTATATTCATCAAACGATACAGTACAATACAATACAATACAATACAATACTATACATTATAAAACGACGTGTAACAACCATCCAAAACAAGGTAATTTACCTTAAACAGAAAACACTAGTTAATATTAAAACTAATGAATGTAAATATGTTAGAACTGATGTAGAAGATTTGGAAAATCGTGATATATATACTTACAGGTCAAGATTACAAGCGCACATTACCTTCACGGAACGGTAAGCTAAAGTCTTTGCGCTAGAAAGTTGTATGTACAAAGAAATGTGTTGGGGTTCTATCGAAATCAATGCTATCTCTGTTCTCTTATTTAATGTATATGCATACTTTGACCTAATAATCAACCATTCTTTCGACTCACTCTTTCACTACGTCGTATTCATACTCCTATATATTCAATAAAAAAAAAGATGGATTTAGGATTTAGTTGTATAGGTTCAACATTTAAGATTCTTCGTACTAAACTCATTATATTTTTAAAATTATGAATTCATATTTACTATTTGTTACAATTTTAATAGATTTTTATACAATAATTTATGCATTTACAAATGTACCGAATCCGGCACGAAAGACTACATCTAGCTCTGCTGCTTAAGAAATACACCTCTAATACCAGATAAACCAAACCCTAATTTTGCCCAGGATTTAACAACCTCTGAACATGCTTTTACATGTTCTTGGTCTTGCATGTCAATAAATACCATCCTCTCATCCCATTGATGGCTTTCCTATGCGGATATTGTATAAATTCTGGAGAGTTAACGCCAAAAGTAATCCATCTTTAGGAACACAACAACAGATAAATCTATGTTTTTGTTTGTATTTAACAAATATCATAATAACTCGTTAGTATAAACGACTTTAACTTTTTATCTTGTTCCGTTACCACAAGACTTTTATAACATTATTGGAAAATTCCTAGGGAAATTTGCAGCCACTCCTCTTTGGATGCACACTAAGATAATCTGATTAATGTGCAATAGCTAGCTCGCAAATCACACAAGAGATGTAAATCACAAATCACACAAAAAATGTAAATCGTACTAGACAGCCCGGTACGACGAGCTCTGAGCGAGCCACAACATTAAACATAGCCCTAATTAATGAAGTTGAACTGACTATATTTCTACATTGATCCTATACACATTAATTTTGTGGAGTCTCTTTCCTCCACTTTGCACCTTTAATTTATGCTAGGGGGTCTTCTAACACAAACAAAAGTAATTCTACTGTTGTTGCATAGTAAAAATATAATTATTGTCCCCACAAGGTCTAGTCATACAAAAGTCCATCTTTGACCACACTAAAATGTAAATAAGCTTTCCTTTTCTTGTTTACGGTCATACACCTACTTATGCACCAAACTCTCTCTATAGTGTCTATACCATCAATTTTCGATCGGACACTTCAGAAGGAGAAAAAGTTCAGTTTCCTTCCATTAGGCATTAGCCAAATTAAAAGGTGGCTATTTCTCTAAAAGTATAAATAGTTAACAAAATGGTTTAATCAAGTTAGCAGTATATATGTGGGGTTTCATAGTCCAAATTGTGACTAAACCTCTCCGTTTTAATTTATGTGAACTTATTTGACTGGACACGAAATTTAAAAAAAAATAAAAATTTTAAAAATTTATAATTCTAAACAAGTCAGAAAGGGACTCACGGGGAAAAACGTTACTCGTTAGGATACTTATACTATAAAAGCGATTTGTGGACCATTTGCTTCGATGGGCTCAAAAAAGCAAGTTTCTTTTTCTTCTTTTTTAATTTTCCCCTTCCGATAAAAAAGCAGTAGAATTAAAAAACAACTTTCAAATGACTGCCCTACCCTATTTTTTTTGTTATGCAGACAAAGAATAGGATGTAGGGTTAGGTACTTGACCATGTGTGAGTAATCCACTCATACTACTCTATCATTAATGATCTCTTCTAGGTTATGGTATATTTGTACATGTTCATGCATGTGCCTAGACTATTCTAGTTAAGTTACACTAGCGCGCGGATAGATAGGGTGGGCGAAACGCAAAGTCTATAAATAAATTGTTATTCAATTTGTATTGCTGTAATAAATAATTAAATTATTAAACTTTTGAAATATAAATAGAAACAGAAAGTTAGTAATACTAGTTTAACGATTCTGGAAAAATAGTATAGGAACAAATTGAGCCCACTGAATGAACAGTGTGTCCTTAAGGAACTTATTCCCCTTAAATACCTGAGGTGTTGAAATATTATCCTGCTAGAATAGAATGGTTTAACTCACCAGCGTATTGGTACCAAAAACTCCGGTGAGCTTCGAACCACTCAACGGTCGTAAAATACACTGGACAATATTGTGCTTATGAAAATTTAGTAAGTAAAATTCTGGGATTCAAGGCATATTTATAGACCATTTGGCACTGTTTCTGAAAAGGTTTGCAACCTTTCAGAACAGCCATAGTTGTTGGAACAGGTGGGAAAATTGCGGGAAACAATTGAAAGGAATTTTGTCCAAAAATATTAATCAATCAATCTTTGACTGAAGTCGAGCGAGCAACGGCAACGACGGTGAGAGGCTTGCCTTCTTCTTAACTCTTTAAGAGATAGAAGAAGAACAATTGTATATATACCCATCAAAAATCTTTTCTTTCTCCAATGTGGGACAATGTCCCTTTGCCAAGGAGGGAAACTAAAATATTTCATTTTCCCTCCATTTCCCATACACCCTCTTTAACCTACACCAATGTCACACCCCAAACTTGGGGAAGCGTGGCTGGCACCCGGTGTCGTACTGGCCCGAGCGAACCAAACTTATTTTTTTTCTTCTGCAACTATCATCGACCAATATGTCCACAACTCATAATGTATGACGGTAAGTGGAAAAAACACTGTATTATTGAACCATTTTTCTTAAAACATAAATACATGTGGGCCGTCAAGGCCTCTAACACAACTATACAAAATGAACCCCTGTCTACAAACCTCTAAGATTATTTGACATCAAATGGGACAGGGTATCAAACTACCCATAAGTCTGTAGCAAAACTCTGACACGATGACTCATAGACTCGGTTGCACTCCGAATAAGATGGAGTCTTACAGAACCTTCATTGAATTCTAACCTCGTCTATTATGAGGGCTCATCAAACTGATTATCTATACCTGCAGGCATGAATGCAACGTCCCCAACAAAAGGACGCCAATACGAATAATGTACTAAGTATGTAAGGCAGAACTAAAACATAACAATAAGTCAACATTAATTAAAGACATATAAGAATCAACCTGAATCTCTAAAGTGCCACCGTATATGCGTACTTATTATACTTACATATATAATGCTTCTCTTTTAGACTATTTATATTATCCATATCGTATGATGCATGACTGCCCAGCTGATCAGTGGTAACTGCCCGACCGGCCTTCGCACGGTGGTAAATGTATGACTTCCCAACCGGCTGTAGCACAGTGGTAAATGCATGACTGTCCGACCGGCCGTAGCTCGGTGGTAAATATGTAACTGCCCGACCGGCCGTAGCTCGGTGGTAAATGAATATGCATGTATGCCCAATCGGCGATAAATAATGATACATAACTGCCCAACCGGTGGTAACTACCCGACCAGCCATAACAATGTGGTAAATGCATGAAGATGCATGTCTCACTATATTATAAACATTAACATCTTTATCATATACCTCAATAGAGACTTAGGAACATACTTAGACGTGCTTGCATATCACTTTATAGGAATGAATAACATAAAACATCCTTAACTGCTAAGAGTAGGACCACTTATGGAATAACATTATGTTTACGTATCATTACTTGGATCATGCCAAAAGAAAGAAGGTTTGTCCTTAACATACCTAAACCGATTCTCTTGAGAAATATTGCACTGCGTTGCGCCCTTTTTTCCTCGCGAAATCGATTTTTGACGTTTTTGGGACAACTCCTTTTTCGGGATGGGTTTAAGGAATTGGAAGAGTCGCCACCTATCTGATTAAGGTGAGTTAGGGCACCTAGAGCGATTAAATCATATAACCAATTTACATCACCAGAGATCGGGTAAGGGCTCAAATTACTTTGAGGGGAAGGTGTTAGGCACACCTCGAGGTCCACAACGGTGAGTCTCGGCTGAACTTAAATTAAGCGAATTAGTCTAAAAAGGGAAGAAAAAATAATTTGGACAAATACAATATTCAATTTTTTTTTTAACAAGAGTATGGGGGGGGGGGATCCTAAGTTTGTTAGCCTATAGGATCATCCCATGCAATACTTTGTAACTCTCTCAAGTTAGGGTGTTAATCATAGCATTAGCGCAAGGACTATCATCTCCTTACAACCCAATTACTATATTTAAATTGTTACCTAAGCGTTCTAGTAGATTCTAGCACGTTCCTTATGCGTGCACTACTCGTCCCTTGCCTATGGCCCTGGAGGTATTAGGACCTCTATTTGGGATAGTTTTAGACCAACCTATGCTACTTAAAAATGTGAAATCTAGGCGACAAACAAAAATAAATAGGACTTTCAGATAAAGAACATGTATGGACTCACATTGATCTCCACACATAGACAACAAAAGCACGCAATTGAATCAGCAAACTTTATTAACTTTGGGATCTTATAGGCAGGATATCTATGTGAGAAAACAGAGTGCAGAGACCGTTTTGTTAAGGCGAGCATTAAGACCTATTTGTTTGCCTACTGATTTTATCCAGCATGAATCTGGGCACTTCAGAAAGTAATATGTCACAATTATAAATCCAGAATCATTATTAAGTCCTACAGATATATTGCCTAAGTGATTGACAATAGCGATTGAATTCAGAATCGATCGACAGAATCCTATAGGCATGATCTCTACAAGTTTGTTGATTATAGACCTATAAACATGATTTCTAAGTGTAGCATTGATTTTAACTTATAAAGACAGGTTTTATTCCTTTTTCAATCCTATAAGCATGCTTTGTAATTGCTGAATTGACTTAAACCTTATAGACATGATTTCTAAATGTTGAATTGACTTAAACCTTATAGGCATGATTTCTAAATGCTGAATTGACTTAAACCTTATGGGCATGATTTCTAAATGTTGAATTGACTTAAACCTTATAGGCATGTTTTCTAAGTCTAAAACTAATTTTTAGTCCTATAGGCATGATATTTGTTAACTGTATATGGGCAGAATTTAAACAGATTGCCAGGAACAATAATTATCTCAAACAACAAAATCCTATAGGCTTAACTGTTAATGCACATTTGTTGAAAACATGTATAGATCCTATGAACAAGATTTCTAATATACAGAATTAAACGAAAATCCTATAAGTAGGATCTCTAGTATGCAAATGTAAAACACATAATCAAAATGATCATGAAAGTCCTATAGGCATGATTTCTAAACACAGTATAGTACTCACACAGTTTAATCAGCGTAATTAAATCCTATAGGCAGGATTTCTACCCAGTTTTAACAGAAGATATAAGTAAAGCCCCCCAGCTTCAGTAAATATCCCCAAATCTGTTATTACAGAGTTATTACAGCCCAGAATATCAAATGAATTACATTATGGTAATAGTTACACTATAGGGAGCCTTCATAGGCCCAAATAAACCTGGGAACCAGGCCTTCCACCATAACAACAGCACAGTGATTCCTCCACAGTCCATTAGAAACAGGTTTCCAGTGTGTCAAAGTTCCCAAGGGCCTCAGGTACCACGGGCAATGCTCACACCAGAACCACACACTCAGAAAGCAATTCATAGGAGATTGGAAAACCAGCCCCCAGTGTGTCAGATTTCAGAGCAGTCTCATGTGGACCCTAGGCAGTTATCACACTGCGGTGGTTGAGAACCTAAGGGACTAGGAGTGGGGTTTTAAAAAAAATTACATAAAAGGGAGAAGGGGGCAGGTTTTAAAATAGTTGGATTTCATAAGAAGCAGGATTCAGAACATAGAGTTGCAGGCAGAACTACACCAAGAAGACAAACAGAATTCATGCTCAAACACATAGCTCAAATAAACTGAAGTCTAGTGAAGTTAAATATTTAGACTAGTACTTATCATAGAAGCAGTTAGGCAAAAAAATTGAGTTGGCCAAATACATGAAATAAACAGACAGGGCAGGGGAGTTAAGCAACAAATTGACTGATTACATGTTCATAGTGTCTTGGAAAGTTCAGAAAAGGTGTAGGATTAGTGAAACAGACTAAACCTTAAACCAACTTATGAGAGGATTCATATTATTCAAATAACTTAGTCCTAAGTTAACAGTTTCTAAATGAAGTTATAGAATCATATAGAGGACAAAGTCATATTGGGAATTGAAACAGGCCAGTCAAGAAAAGCATAGATAATGAAATTGCAAGGGTTAGGACATACCATTTGAGAAGAAAGCAAGTAAATGTTCAATAGCAGTTAAGTTCCGGAGTAATTTGGCCTTGGCTTTCAGCCATCCAAAACAAGAGACGCTTAGCACAGAAATCAGAACACAAGAGAACAAGAGAGAGCTTAAGTTTTAATGAGAGTATGAGAGTTTGAGTTTGTCTAAGTGGAGAGGATAAGGGGTTTAAATAACACTAAATTAAGCAGACAAATAAGGTAATAAGTCAATCATACATAATTAAGGAATGAAAATAATTCCATAATCAATTTAAGGTCTGCTTCAATCAATTAACAGAACATAACAACATATAACCAGGCAAGTATTACTTAAATTAGGGAAGGTATTATACAGAATCAATCAATATTCAAAATGCCGGATCAAATAAGGTAAGGAAATAATGAGAACAAGTAAATCGAACCAAAAAGGAAATATCAGTACCATGCCAGAAAAGGAAGGACAGAAATCTCAGTAAAGATTTCAAAACCCTAATTTTGGGGTAAAATTAATCAACAATTAGCGGCGAGAATCATAAAGATAGATAGACAGAAACATTAAAGGAAAAATAATGAAATAATCGAGAACCCTAAATTAATGTAAGTGGAAAATAGGCAGAAATACAAAAGAGTTATATTAAAAGACATATAGACAAAAAAATTAAAGTTTGAACCATATTTTGGCTTGATTTTGAAGAATCAAAATCCTAAATTTTAGGGTAAGTATAATCAGTTAGAAATAATAAAGGAAAACCGTAATAGATACACAGAGATGAAACATTAAGGGGTTGGAACATATTTGTTTCGTCTTTGAAAATCAGAAGCCCTAAATTTTAGGGTAAGTAAAATCAGTCACAGAGATAATAAAGAAACTATAAAACACAGAGATAGAGATACTGAAACATTAAAGAAAAAGTACTAAAATAAAAATCATTTTAGATTTGGAAAGATTTGAACCCTAGTTTTAGCGTAAGTAAAATATTCAATAAAAAATAGACGGATTTGTGAGTGACAGAGCAAATATAGATGGAGAATAACATAAAAACAAATAGAAGTTGAACAAATCTGGTTCGAATCAAAATCTGAAACCCTAACTGAAAGATACGAAAAAATATTCGTACTCACAGAGGTTAGGATGAATATAGACGGAAACAACCAAAATATAAGAGATTTTGAACCAGATCTGGTTTAAATCTCACGAGATTAACTTGTTATTCGAAGCAAGCCAGTCAAGTAACACCTTAGATGAGTAGCAGGCAAACAAGTAGCACTAGATATGGCAAGGAATCAAGAAATGATTCCATTTCTAGGTAGGAGTCACACGGAAATGGGTGACGGCGAATTAGGTTTTGAGAAGGTGAGGAGATGAGAGGGTTTGATGACGGAGGGTGGGGGAAAATGATCTAGGGTTAGGGGTGTTTGGAATAATTAAAAAGGGTTGGGCGATTGGGAGTCGTTGATCTTCAGAGATCAACGGCTAGGATTAGAGATTATGGTCGGGTGGGTTATTTGGACGGGTATGTGTCTAGTTGGATGGGTATGGGAATTTGGGTACTAGGCTAGTTAATGTTTTGGCCTGGTTAATGTATTGGGATGGGGTAATTGGGTTAGGGTAGGTCCGAAATTAATTAGAAAAAGGGGCTATATTTTAAATACCCAATTAAATTAATAAAATAATTTATAAAAATAATTAATAAATAATAAAAATGTCATGTGTGCATGAAAATAATTTAAAATAATTAATTAATATTATAAAAATATAAAAATTCATTTTCTGTGCAAATAAGGTAATCATGCATATATGTGCTATTGTTGCAAAATTATTGCAATTATAGCCTAAATATGCAAAATATAATTATACACAAAAATTTTACAGCTTAATATGAATATAAATGACAAAAATTAAATAATAAAATTATTATAAAATTATTTGTGATGCAATTAATAATTATTTACATAATAAAATGCAGGAATAAATCGATTAAAAAAATTATAGAAAATTATGAAAAAATACTTGTTATTGCTCGTGCACTATTTTGAAGGTATATATATATTTAAAAAAATATATAGGAATAATTGATTATCAACACACTGTACTCCTTTAGAATCGAAATCTCACGTTGCGATAAGATTAGGTAGACTTTGTATCAAATGTTTGAATCAATCTCGTTGCTATTGCAACATTACCTTTGCCGAAGCTTTCCCCCTTTTTGGGTGTGACATGCACTCTGTTATGTAACGCGAACCCATTAAACAAACTTCAGACGCCGCTTCATTTTTCTTCTTCTTCTCTTTACCTTTTTTTCTTCTTTCTTCTTCTTGATTTTTAATAGTATCAAAAATATAGTTGAGAATTACTTAACCAAACTCTCTCTCGTAAGACACATACTTTTGGGTGGTGAGCTACGATCAGGTGATCCTTTCCACCCCTTCGATTTTACTTTTTATATATTCCTCCATTTTGAATCATTTTTTTGGTGATTAATTAGCCAAACTTTTCTCTAAATGTCACCTTATCAAATGCATTTAAGAGTCATCAAATTTAGCAAGGTTTGATGTCACGTGAAAGAATAATTAACATTATCCAAATTAATTAATTAATTAGTTAATCTTACACTAAAATCATTAATTACCCAATTATCCATATAATTAAGAACTATCTCAAATTACTTAAAATACTACTTACGTTTAACACACTTAATACATCCTACTATCATGGTCATGTGGTATTATATAAAATATATACACTATTATTTCATTAAAACATCCATGTAAAAATACATATATTTTCTCAACTTATAATTTTTCTAATCTCATAAAAAGAGTAAAAATTCTCGTACGCTTAATTCTTAAAATGGTAAAAAGATAACGTTTTTTTCTTGTGAGAAAATAATTTATATCTTTATAATAAATAAAATTTCATAAACTTTCTCATATTGTGAGTATAATTGAAAGTAGTAATATTAATAATTATATAAAATCGTATTTTTCAAACTGTTTTACAAAAATATTTCACTCAAAATACCATATCAAATGTATATAACGGTATCAAGGTTGTTAAACTTACGGGGTCTTATAATAACATAGTCCCAAATCCTCTATAACCTCATGAATTGTCTTGGTCCCTTCAAGCTCATATGGATTACTACGACTCATCCTAATATTAAAGTACGTGATGTAACATCCTTCCCCTTTTTAGAAACATTCGTCCTCGAATGTTAGCTCTCATAGATTTACAAAATTTTCACTGGGGTCTCCTCTGTAAACTAAAACTAAAACCCAAACTATATCAGAAGTTTCGACTATCCACAACCTTTTGTAGTTGAGTATCTCGTATCTTCTTCACCTTACTTTACCTTACTTACTTTTCAACCTCGCATCATATTTTCTGTTTCTTTCATAACCTCTCTTCCACATTACGCCTTAAAGCTCTACTATGATACCTGCACCTTTTGTGCATACAAAATCTGGCGAAAGCTTCATACTAACTTCTTACGACTAAGTTCTATGGCACGATCTCGAAACAAAAAAAGGGTAACATTTCCTAAATTCTCTATAGCCTCTCAGTTATAAATGTGGCGCGCAACATACCCATAATTAAGGCTCTACTAGGCACAGCTTTGTAAACTTCCCAGGACACGACCCGCGCTGATATCACTTTGTCACACCCCTAACCTGGGGAGGCGTGGCTGGCACCCGGTGCCGTACTAGCCCGAGCGAACCACTCTGTAACTCTTTTTTTTTCTTATGCAACTATCATCGGACAATATGGCCACAACTCATAATGTATGACTGTAAGTAGAAAAAATACTGTATCATTGAACCATTTTTCTTAAAACATAAATATATGTAGGTCGCCAAGGCCTCTTACACACTATACAAAATTAACCTCTGTCTACAAAGACTCTAAGATTATTTGACATCAAATGGGACAGGGTACCGACCTACACATAAGTCTGTAGCAAAACTCTAACACGATGACTCATAGACTCAACTGCACTCCAAATGAGGTGGAGTCTTACCGATCCTTCGCAGAATGCTAACCTCGTCTATTATGAGGGCTCATCAAACTGATTATCTATACCTGTAGGCATCAATGCAACGTCCCCAACAAAAGGATGTTAGTATGAATAATGAACTGAGTATGTAAGCAGAACTAAAATATAACAATAAGTCAACATTAATTAAAGACATATAAGAATCAACCTGAATCTCTGAAGTGCCACCATATATGCGTGCTTATTATACTTACATATATAATGCTTATCTTTGAGACTATTTTTATTATCCATATCGCATGATGCATGACAGCCCAACTGATTAGTGGTAACTGTCCGACCGGCCTTTGCACGGTGGTAAATGTATGACTGCCCAACCGACCGTAGCACCGTGTTAAATGCATGATTGCCCGGCTGGCCGTAACTCGGTGGTAAATATGTAACTTCCCGACCAGTCGTAGCTCGGTGGTAAATGAATATGCATGTCTGCCCAACCGGCAGTAAATAATGATACATAATTGCCTAACCGGTGGTAACTGCTCGACCAGCCGTAGCACGGTGGTAAATGCATGAAGATGCATGTCTCACTATATTATAAACATTAACATCTTTATGATATACCTCAATAGAGACTTAGGAACATACTTAGACGTGCTCGCATATCACTTTATAGGAATAAATAACATAGACATCCTTAACTGCTAAGAGTAGAACCATTTATGGAATAGCATTATGTTTACGTATTGTTACTTGGATCATGCCAAAAGAAAGAAGGTTTAGCCTTAACATAACTAAACTAATTCTCTTGAGAAAGATTGCATTGTACTCCCTTAGAATCGAAATCTCACGTTGTGATAAGATTAGGTAGACTTCGTATCAAATGTTCGAATCAATCTCGTTGCTATTGCAACATTACCTTTGCCGAAGCTTTCCCCCTTTTTGGGCGTGACATGCACTCTGTTATGTAACGCAAACCCATTGAAAAACTTTAGACGCCGCTTCATTATTATTCTTCTTCTCTTCACCTTTTTTTCTTCTTTCTTCTTTCTTCTTTCTTCTTTCTTCTTCTTGATCTTTAATAGTATCAAAAATATAGATGAGAATTACTTAACCAAATTCTCTCTTGTAAGAAACATATTGTTGGGTGGTGAGATACGATCAGGGGATCCTTTCCACTCCTTCAATTTTACTTTTTATATATTCCTCCATTTTGAATCATTTTCTTGGTGATTAATTAGCCAAACTTTTCTCCAAATGTCACCTTATCAAATGCATTTAAGAGTCATCAAATTTAGTAAGGTTTGATGCCACGTGAAAGACTAATTAACCTTATCCAAATAAACTAATTAATTAGTTAATCTTACTAACAAGCTTAAGGAATTTAACTTTTATTTTTTGTATTTGTGTTATACTTATTGTTCTTGAGATTAAAGCCTTCGTAGCGATTTTCTACTCCATTGGAGAATAAACCGATGTGATTTTCTACTCCAGTTGTTTAGGCGTTTGTTTGTATCATTCTTTTACAGAAATGATGAATGAAAACGGAAACCAAGCTATTTATGGTGATTGCCAATGCATCGACAAGCCGAACACCGGCAATGGCACCGGCGGAAAAATCCAGAAAATTTTCTGGGATTGATTTCAAGTGGTGGCAGCAGGAGATGTTCTTATACTTGACTACTTCAAGTCTAAAGAAGTTCATTAAGGAAGATTTTCCTGTTCTGCCCGACGAAACTCCAGAAAATGAACGTTTCCTCGTGACTGAGGCGTGGAAGCATTCTTATTTTCTATGCAAGAATTATATTCTTAGCGGACTGGAGGATAATTTGTATAACGTCTATAGTAATGTGGAGACATCAAAAGAACTGTGGGTTGCGCTTGAAAGAAAATAGAAAGCTGAAGATACCAGATTGAAGAAATTCATTGCCGCTAAATTTTTGGACTACAAAATGGTAGATAACAAGTATGTTATTACCAAAGTCCAGGAATTGCAAGTGATTATTCAATATCTTCTTGTTGAAGGTATAATTTGAATTAATACTGATGTTGAAATTATTAATTTTATTATATTTACTTATAGAATTTTCATTGAAGGTCTTGTCATCAATGAAGCATTCCAAGTTGCAGCGATGATTGAGAAGTTGCCTCCTTTGTGGAAGGACTTCAAAAATTACTTGAAACACAAATGCAAGGAGTTGTCCCTTGAAGATCTCATTGTTCGGTTGAGAATCGAGGAGGACAACAAAGCTGCTGAAAAGAAAGTGTAACGACCCGGCCGGTCGTTAGGAGAGTTTAGCCCGTTTTCCCCATTTCTGCTTCATTGCTTGTGTGTTTCATCTCTTTTTGTGTGGTGTTGGATTGGTTGGCTTGGGTTCAGAGTGGTCGTGGTGAGAATTAAGGCACTTAGCCTCTTAAATGAGCTTAATAGTTGGAAAAGTCAATCGGGAGTTGACTTATAGGTAAACAACCTCGGAATGCGGATTTTATGGCTCGGATAGCTTTTTTAGGTGATTTGGGACTTAGGAGTGTGTTCGGAATGTAGTGTTGAGGTATGGTGTAGAATTAGGCTTGAATTAGCGAAAGTTAGTTTTTGGCGATTTTCAGTCAGCAGTGGAAAATAGGCTATTGGGGTCGGTTTGGAATTCCGGAAGGTCGAGCAGGTTCGTAATGACATTTTGGATACGTGTGCAAATTTTCAGGTCAATCGGATGTATTTTGGTTGGTTTCGGCATCCTTGATGAATTTAGAAATTTCAAAGTTCATAGGCTTGAATTTGATGTAATTTTTGGTGTTTTTGCGTTGTTTTGGTGTTTTGAGGGCTATTTGAATAAGGGTATAGGACTTGTTGGTATTTTTGGTTGGGGTCCCGAGGGGCTCGGGATGATTTCGGATAACCATCGGAGGATTTCGAGTTGGAAATAGCAGTTGATGTTGCTGGTGCTGGTGTGACCGCACCTGCGGATAAGGGACTGCAAGTGTGGGCCCGCAGAAGTGGACAAGGCTCCGCATATGCAAAATTTGGCTGGATCAGTGAAGGTTGCAGATGCGGACGTGGGCCGCACTTGCAGTGTCGCAGGTGCGGAAGTTTGACTTTTAGTGTTTCCTCGAAGGTGTGCACCTGGGACCGCAGGTGCGGGTCCGCAGGTGCGAGATTTAGGCTGCAGGTGCGGAACCCCTGGGTAGAACATATAAAGAGGGCCCGTAGCGAATTTCGGTCATTCTTTCACCATTCTTATTCGGGTTTTAAGCTTTTGAAGGGTTTTTGAAGAGGGAAATCGATAGTTCTTCATTGAGGTAAGGATTTTGGACTTAAAACTTATTTATATGTGATTAAAGGACTGATTAGTGGTGAAAATTGGGGAAAATCAGTGCTAAAAATGGTAATTAGGGCTTGTGATTAAGAGACCTTAAAATGGAAATTTGAGGGGTCATTTGGACTCCGATTTCAGTGTTCTTGGTATGTATAGACTCGTGGGAGGATGAGGTTTATTATGGTGTAAATTTTATCGAGTCCCGAGACGTGGACCCAGGGGTCGTGTTTGAACAATTTCGGGATTTTTGGGTAAATTTGGTAATTTTTGAATGGGTTTCATTCCTTGGCATATTATAATGATATGAATCTGATTTTTGGTAGATTTGGAGCACTCGGAGTCCCAATCTAGAGGCAAAGGCATTGAGGGCTAGGTTTTTAGCCGGTTTTGAGGTAAGTAACGTTTCCAAACTTGGTTCTGAGGGTTTGAAACCCCGAGCTAAATGATTTGACTATAATTGAGGTGACACACATGCCAAGTGACGAGCGTGCGGGTGTGCACCGAGTATTATTTGCCTGGATCATCCCATGGCATTTGTCTAGTAGCTATCACTTATCGACATCCGCACTTCTATTAATGTAGTAATTGTGAACCGGTTAGAAATCATGTTAAGTATAAATGCTAGGCTTCACGCCGAAAATGCTGAGACCCGAGTGGTCATATATTACTGTCTCCTTTTGTGATTATTTGATTTCATATACTCAGTCCTGTTATAGCATATCACTTCATACCTCAGTCTCATAATTGTTAATTATATGTATACTTATCATTATTTCGGGCTGATGGAGGCATCTGTGATCCATGTGAGTGAAACTGCAGAGTAATGACTGAGTGAGACCGAGAGCCTGTTATTGAGACAGTTATGAGATCAGACTGCACACTGCACCGATACTTAAATCATGCCTTTGTTGTCTTGATATAGCGCTTGGGCCACTAGGGCCCCTCCGGAGTCTTTACACCCCCCAAGTGAGCGCATTAATGTTGAGGGATGGATTTTCCCTGGGCATGGATCGTGTCCAAAGTTGATGTTATGTGAGGGATGGATCGTCCCTAGACATGGATATTTTCCGAGTGTTGTATTCCGGAGATGGACTTTCTCCGTGGGGCTGGATTGGCCTTTTTCCTCAGTACGGAGTGACTACGGTCACCGATGATTATGTACCTTCCGGAATGGACCTTCCCTGGGCCTGAGAGCCATATACAGTACTGAGTGGATTGTTGTGTGAGGGTTGTGAGCACTATGTGCATTTCCACACTAGTTTCATATATTTATACGTTGACATGTAGAGTAGTCCGGCATACTTGGCATATTTTGGTATATTTTCTGATAAACTGTTAGCATGTCTAATTTTTGTATACTATCTATTGTAAATTCTGAGGTTTAGTCTGTCACTACCTCCCAGTCCTTAGTTTGGGTTCGTTACTTCTGAGTTGGTGTACTCACGTTACCCCCTGCACCTTGTGTGCAGATCCAAGTACATCGGGACCCGGTAGTGGATATTGAGCAGCTGTCAGAGTTTCATTGGAGTCGTTGAGGTAGCAGCTGGCGATCGCGACCTCGTCTTCTCTTTCTTATTCTACCTGTTGTTCTTTATTTGATACTATGTTGTCCATTTCTCCTTTTCTTTGCTTTACGTTATAGCGGCTCATGACTGAGTGACACTGGATCCAGGGTTCGAGATTTTAAATTTTTGTTTCACTTATTGTTATAAACTTCAGATTATTAGTATTATCAGTAATTTTGTTTAAAAATTGTATTTTTACAGAAATTTGAATTTAGCTTAGATAAAATGGGTGGCTTGCCTGGTTCTTTGACAAGCGTCATCACGACTCCGAAATTGGGTCGTGACAAGTTGGTATTAGAGCTCTAGGTTAAATAAGTCTCACCAGTCATGAGCAGGTTTAGTAGAGTCTTGCGGATTGGTACAGAGACGTCTGTACTTATCTTCGAGAGGCTACAGAACCCTTAGGAAAAATCTCACATTCTTAAATTATGTCGTGCGAACCTGTTGATTTCTGGAACTAAACTTCTGTTGTTTCATTCTGTCACAGATGGTGAGGACTCGCGATACCGATCAGGGTGATCAGACAACAGCTAGACCGGCAGGGGGTCGAGATCGTGGTCGAGTTCGTGGATGAGGGAGGGGTGCAGGCTGCACAACAGCCGGGACAGCACCTGTGGACCCTCCTACTATTCAGGAACAGGTTCCTGTCGTTGAGGTTCCAGCGGGACAGGCTCAGGCATCAGCAGTGCCTATTGTGATTCCGGGTCTTGAGGACACCCTTGCTCAGATTCTGACTGTGTGCACCAGTCTTGCACATGCAGTCGCCATGTCTACTACTGCCGCTGCTTATCAGGCCGGGGGAGGCACTCAGACTCCAGCTTCCCGGACACCTGAGCAGGTTACTCAGGGGCTCTAGATACTGAGGGCAGCCCCAGTCCATCCGGTTACCCCAGCCCAGGATTTTGTGGTCCCAGCTTTGGCAGATGACAATCAGCGCAGGTTAGAGAGGTTTAGTAGACTTCAACCTCTGATTTTCCGCGGTACTGAGGGTCAGGATTCCCAGGGATTTTTGGACAAGTGTAAGAGGATCCTTCGCACAACAGGGATACTAGAGGCTAGTGGGGTCCCATTTACTACCTTCCAGTTCGCAGGAGCTGCACTCGCTTGGTGGGAGGCCTATGAGAGGCGTAGACCTACTGATGCCCTGCCCTTTACCTAGCGTCAGTTCTCCATTCTGTTCCTCGAGAAGTATATACCGCAGTCCCGCAGGGAAGAGCTGCGCAGGGAGTTTGAGCAGTTGCGTCAGGGGTACATGACCGTGACGCAGTATGAGATGAGGTTCTTTGAGTTCGCCCGTCATGCTATTTGGCTAGTTCCCACGGATAGGGAGAGGATCAGGAGGTTCGTTGATGGCCTCACTTATCAGCTTCAGATTTTTCTGACCAGGGAGAGGATATCTGGTGTTTCTTTTGAGGAGGTGGTTGACATTGCCAAAGAGATTGAGTCGGTTCGCCGCAAGGAGCGAATCGAGGGGGAGGCCAAGAGGTCTTGAGGATCTGGGAGTTTTGGTAGGGTTCCTTCAAGGGGCAGCCTCAGCCCGGAAGAGGTCGTCCATTCAGGCAGGCTCATCCAAGTCGCTCAGGTTATCGTGGTGGATCAGTTGGTCATGATCCTCACAGTTCGCATCAGATGCACCCATCTTTTAGTGCCCTTCCAGCTCAGAGTTTATCTTGGACACCATCGGTTCAGAGTTCATCTATGCCTGGTTCTTCTAGTGATTATCCTGGTGCTAGGGTTTCCCTTCAGTCCCCAGTGCAATTCTCCGAGAGGGGTTGCTTTGAGTGTGGAGATGTGGGTCATATCAAGAGGTTTTGTCCCCGTCTTGCGAGAGGTACTTATCATCATAGGAGTCAGCCTGCGGCTCCAGACCCAGTAGTTGCACCGCCCGCCCGGGCAGCTAGAGGTGGGGGTCATGCAGGTAGGGGTCGCCCTAGAGGGGGAGGTCGACCCAGTGGTGATCAGGACCGATTTTATGCACTTTCAGCCAGACCAGATGCGATGGATTCTGATGCCGTGATCCCAGGTATTTATTCAGTCTGTCACGAGATGATTCAGTTTCTATTTGATTCTGGTTTTTCATATTCACATGTTCATCATGTTTTATCCCATTCTCTGGATACGCCTCGTGAATCTTTTGTTACATATGTTCATGTGCTCGCCCTTGTGGGTGATGTTGTTGTTACAGACCGCGTGTGTCGGTCGTGTGTGGTACCTATTGGGGGTCTGGATACCAGGATGGATGTGCCATTTCTGAGTATGGTCGGTTTCGACGTAGTTTAATCAGATAGATGATGATACTTTTAGGTATGACTTGATGTAGGTGTTTTTTACCAAATCGGATTGTTTGACTCTGTATAGCTATTGTGAGGGTGTCAATTAAAGGCTATTGGGTTTATCTATGCTCCGGGATGACCTAGTAGTTACTCGTCCCTGCTTCGGGGAGAGGCGATTCGTTAGTTTTAGGCACACATGGTGCGGTTCTGTTGTGGTCTTCTAGAGGAGTTGATTAAGGTAAAGTAGCCGAGTATCATAGAGTTTGGATGTATGTATTGTGTTCCTTCAGATTCGTGTGATTTGGTTTTGCGGTGTGTGAGGAATTCTTATCATTGCATTGTGGTGTTACCCGTTAATAATGAGAGACGGTTCTCTTGTTTTGTGTCATTTTTCATGTTGGGTGCATTTAGAGTGTTATCTGTTGGGGCACTGACTGCACGGGTTATGGCTTTAGGTGGTATAGATATGTCATATTACTGGAGTGGTTTTGACGGATGAGAGGAGGTCATTGAACCTAGGATAGGTGTTATCGGATCTGGTTGCGGAATTTTTAGGAGGATGTTGACGCGATCGGCTTAGAAGTTTTGCTATATTTCCTGTCGAAGGGAGAGGGTTCCATCACTTGTTGATACGACGAATGGTTATGGGTTCTGCGTATTTCTCTCATCATTGGTTGTATATTGAGGTGTTATAACGGGTTTCTGTTCAATGTCGGGTTTATTACCGGCATTTGGGTGGCTTGGGCATCTATTATGATTTGAGCTTATCATTTGGAGTGTTTGAGATAGGTGATATACCAGGTGACTTCGTCTTGAGTTATGACTCTGGTTGGGTACAACATGTTCAGGCATATACACTGTGTGGAGGCGTGATTCTAATCTTGTAGATAAGTTCTGACGTGGAATTTGGGTTCAAAGGCGTAGGGATTTGGTTGGATATAGTGGCATTCGAATGTGTTGTGTTATTAGATCGATGCGGGGTAGGGTGACGTGAGGTAACCCCCGGGTATGTGCATGGAAAGGTTATTCAGTGGTTTGATGGCATTTGGAACAAATCTTGGCATGTTCGAGGACGAACGTTTGCTTAAGAGGGGAAGAATGTAACGATCCGGCTGGTCGTTCCGAGAGTTTAGCCCGTTTCCCTATTTCTGCTTCATTTCTTGTGTGGTTCATCTCTTTTTGTGTGGTGTTGGGTTGGTTGGCTCGGGTTCAGAGTGGTCGTGGTGAGTATCGTGACCCCCCTCTTTCCTCCCCTTTCGGGTCGGTCAGGGTATTCGACATTATTGGGACAACTCGTTTTCTTTTGGGAAAGGGATAAGGAATTGAAGAGTCGCCACCTAACGATTTTAAGGTGAGTTAGGGAACCTATTAAGGGTCATTTATAAGCACAGATTAGATAACCAGAGATAGGGTAAGGGCTTGAAATTACTCCAAGGGGAAGGTGTTAGGCACCCCTTAAAGTCCACAATTGTGGTTCCCGGCCAAACAAGCTTTGTGAATTTTAAAACAGGTAGCACATAATAAAACAAAACATATAGGTAAAAAAATAAATATTTTGGGAAGATTCGCAGTCTAAGAACACATATGTGCAGTTTAAAAGATTTAAAGTCTAAGCACATATATAAGGTTTTGAAAGATTCACAGTCCAAGCACACAAGTAAAGTTTTGAAAGAGTTATGATCTAAACACACATATGTAAGGGATAGGGGGGTCCTAGGTAATTTATCCTATAGGATCACATCGGTACAATGCCCAGTAATCACTCCTCAAAAGAGGGGCTACACGTTTCATTAGCGCACCAGTCACCATATCCATATCTACCCTTCCGCACCCCTTAGCAGTTATCAAAGCGAGTGTTGTTTAACGATCTCTATGCGTGCTGTTACCCGTCCCTTCTTAATGGCCCTGGAGGAATTTAGGACCTCTACCTATAGGAAGATCTAGGCAGACCCCTAAGGTTGAAAGGAGAAAATACTAGGCGACAGGCAAGAACAGATAGGATTTGAACAGATAAAACAGGAAAAAGCGGTTAAGAGGCTCAGATTTACCTCAACAGATAATGCACATAAGCAGCACGTATCAAACACAAACAAGGGCAGTATTATTAAGCAGGATCCTAAAACATGATGTCTAAGTGAAAATCAGAACACATATGATATGAAGCTTCAATTTTATAAACATAGAAGCATGACCTAATCAGTTTGCCTATTGAGTTTAAAACCTGTTAACCATTAAGCAATAAACACAAAGCAACAGTCTTCCAGTTTTTTAAAAAGATGGATTACCTAAGGCTTGCCTAGGCGTGGGATTGTGCATAATCATTACCAGAATTGTTAAAAAACTATTCAGAAGTTGTTTTACCTAAAAGCATGTTGTTCTAGGTGTTGCAAAATACAGGTATTATCACCAGTTTATTTAAACAGGATGCTCAAATATGAGACTGTCTTATGTCCTTTTTCATGCATCAGTAGTTTAACTAAGTGTGATTGGGCGAGATCCTAAAGCATGGTATCTACTACGCACATAGAGATGCAGAATGATTGCAGAATTCGTAAAGCATGATTTCTAAATGCACAGGAAGTTACAGCCTAATTTCAGGATGTGCAGGAGCAATATTTTTATGTTGATGCTATTATTCAGCCTAGAAGCAGGATTTCTAAGTGATAAATAGGGTCAAATGAGATGTTGAAGCAGTAAACCTAAAAAATGATATCTAATGCATGACATTCTTAGAATGTATTGGTCCTAAACATGGATTCTAATGCACTTATAGGAAATGTAAACCTAAGGCATGGTTTCTACCCCTTGATATTGATAACATATATAGTTGTCCTTCCCTTTTCACTAGCCATCCCCCAATATCTGTTTACAAATAATTATTACAGACCAGCTGAATAAATAGATAAAGGAAAAGAAGAAGTTAAACTATAGGGAGCCGGAAAAGCAGGCCCAGATTCCCAGAACCTCAAGTGCTCAAATGTTTCCTAGCCTTTCTCATATCCGGGTGTGTCATAGTTCCCTAAGGACCTCAAGGGATCCCGGACAGTGCTCACACCTAGATTCCATAACCATAATTGAGTAAGTGCAGTGTGGAAGAGCCAGCCCCGGTGCACCAGAGTTCAGAGGGATCTCATAGGAATCTTAAGGTAGTCATACACTGGAGGGGTAGAACCTAAGGACCTAAGAGTAGAGTGAGAGTGCTTGACATAGTTTTGAAAAGGTTTTAATAGGAAATGCAGCATTTGAAAAAGACTTAGTTGAAACAGTTTTATAAAATAGGAGTGTTGTTTAGTAAAAAAAAAGTTTGTTGATGAGAGTAGGACAATTAACAAACATTAGACTAATCACAGCACAAACAGATTCAACACATTCAAATCACAGTCCTTCATACAAGGGTGATGGGAATTGGGGACACATATAGCACATAGTATACAGGATCATAGATGTTCTTGTAGGGGGTTTATGGGGATTAAGGGATAGCTAATGGTATCAACACAGCATGAATTTCAGAATCAACATAGAATCAGACAACTTAGGATACAAATTGCTTTGCAAAGAAAGGTTCATGCTAGAAAATAGGTAAACATGAGATAGAGCAGATCGTATTGGGACATACTACAAGGGGGTAACATATTCATAAGCATACTGATCCTAAAGGGGAATGGGGAATAACATAATATGCTAGATGAACAATGATGTAGACATGTCAATTACATGTTGAACAACAAAACCATAGATAGAAACAGATCAGAAACATGATAAACTGAAGCAGTAAGAGAAATATGTTGGTTTACGAACTTGAATTGAAATCAGAACATACCAGTAAGGGGATAGTAAACAAAAAGTGAAGGATAGGCGAGCACAATAATTAGCCTTGGCTTGCAGCCGGCTAATTCATAGCAGTAGAAAGTAAGTAGCAAAGAAAGAAAGAGACCAGAAAAGTTTTGAGTATGAGAGAGAGCTTTTTGAACTAATGTGTTCGTGTCCCTTGAACTAGTGTAAGAGCAATGTATATATAGTTTGAAACTACGTAGAGAATAAGGTAAGAATCAAAGTCATGAAGTGATTGGGGAATCAGAGTCAATTAGCGTCAAAATCAATGTAAGTACTATCTTCAATTAAGGAGTTAACTTTGAACGGTAATAGACATGCAACAAATAAGGAAAGACACCATATGACTGGAATATAACACAATAAGGAAATAATCTCAGCACAGTACCAGTACAGAACATGTAATTAAGGCTAGGTACATAAAGGTCTAATTAAGGAAACAATCAGTATGAACCAATTAATAATAGCCAATCACATAATAAGGTAAGAAAATAGTTTACATGTTGGAAATCAGTAAAAGGTGTTAATCACAGAAAATTAGGAATTCAAATAGGAACAATGTTGATTAAGGGGAGAGTTAACACAAAATTTTATGAACAAACGGAATAAACACATAGTAGGCAAGAAGAAGCAAAAAAAAATCAGAAACCCTAATGGACACAATGGTACAAATCACGTGAAATCAGGGATTCAAACTGGGATATAGTGATGATAAACATAAACCTCTGAGAGTTAGCGAGTAATAACATAATAGGAAGAAATAGGTAGAATCAGAAACCCTAGTAAGTTGAACAGGGTGAAAATCACAAGAATATTCAGATTAATCGAAGCAGATTCGTGAGAATCAAACATGCAAACAAGTTTGAGAGAACGAACAGTAAAGATAAACTCAAAATCCAAACAAAGTGACAGAAAGTTGGGGGTTTTAGCATAAATGATTAGGGTTAAGGAAAAACTTAACAAAATCAGTCGAAGCACATAAGAATCAGAGGATTAAACACTTAAAAATCAGAAAGCTTTTTGAAGAAAAGGATTTTCAGAAACCCTAGTTTAGGAAGATGAAAAGTCACTTCGAAAAATTAGAAGAATCTTCATAAAACAAGTAAAAATAAGTTCGAACTGTACAGATCTGAGAAGTTCAAGAGATGAGATTAGGGTTTCGAGAAAATAACATAGAGATGAAGACAGAGGCTTAGAAACCCATAGGTTTAAAGCGAAATAAGCAGCTCTTACTCAAAATCGAGCCATGACGGCTTGAAACAGGAAAGGATGGGCCAAAGGTGTAAACGGACTGACCCTAGTCCCTCGAGGACCTTAGAGACGGGGGCACCAGCATAGGAGAGGCCATTGGAGGTCTGGGGTGGTGAGAAACCACCATGGAAGGCAGTAGATGAATGACGGCGGGGGGAATTAGGGTTGGAGTTAGAGAGCATTTGAGAGAGAAGGGGGTGAGTGACGGCAGGGTGAGAAGAGGGAAATGAGGGGTTTGGGAGGCTAGTCTTTAGGTTTAATTAAGGAAGGG
>ML365954.1:0-30804 GCA_005239505.1 Nicotiana paniculata
GTACACGGCGCTATACAGAAAAATAGGTATAACGCCGGATACTATGGCGTTATACATGTGTTAAACAAATTCATTGTCTATGACGCCATAGTACAAGGCGCTTTACCTAGAAAATGGGTATAACGCCACATACTATGGCGTTATACCTGTGTCTGACAGATTCAGAAGGTATAACGCCATAGTATATGGCGTTATACACTAACGGCACAGTTACCGTTAGTGTATAGCACCATATATGTTGTTATGTTGTTTTGAAGGGTGCACTTTATGGCGTTATACATAGATCCGTTCTATATTTTTTTTGGACTTATTTTAGTTTTATTTGTCCAAATATAGCCTACTTGGGTTCCGGACCCGATTTAGGAGGTGGAGGAGAGTTTACCTAAATCTTCTTCGCCGGACAATTACATTATGTTATATATATATATATATAATACAGACTGACTTGCTGCTTGCTTTCTTTGAGGAATTTTTGAGTGAAGGGCGATGCCAGTCAATTGAAACTCTTTTTATATATTATATTTTAAATCTCATTTGTGAGATTGCTAGTTCAATTCCTATTAGCCGCCTTTTAAACCCTCTTTTCAATGAGATCTTAGATTTCTTAGCATCCGATACGAATATATAGTGAAATACAAGGATATATAGAGATGAGAGTAAATTGGTTTGACAAAGAAACATTACTATATGTTTGCTGGCTGGCATAAGGCTTTGTTCTTTAAACCAAACAAATAGATGATGCTGACACTGTACCAAAATCCTACTATTATTATCCAACGGTCAGGGGCATACTCAGAAGCAGAGGGGGCCTCCTGATGTTGTGTGTGTGTGTTCTTTTTTAATTTATTTCATTACATATGAGAAGTGAGAATTGAACTTACTTTCTCAATGGACCACTCTCTAATCATTCCTATACATTGTGTTGCATTTGATGTTTTACAGGATTGCATAACTATACTTAGTACTAGTTGTCTAACCATGTTCCATAGTACAATAAGTTGTCCACAATTCACTAATTCCCATTTCTTCTATATAAAAGAAAAATGTTTTACTTGAGTGAATAAAGTAAAAAAATGCTTTACTTGAGTGAATAAAGTTACTTGGGCAAGGTAGATTCCAAAATGCCCTTTTCTTGGTAGGATGACTTATTATTATTAGCAAACAAAAGTAGGAGAACTTCAAGAAAGATGATGCTGTCATATATGCCATAAATAATCATAAGACTCATTCAACAATACACGCGTCAGTAGAGATCTACTTGTAGAAAAGAGTTTGGCTATTTCCCTGCAGAAATAAAGTACCACTTGCTCCGTGATTTCAAAATTAAGTAAAGAAAAAAAAAAGTAACATGTAAAAGAGTAAAAAAGAAATTCTCCAAATTTTATCAAGGATGAAAAATTGGAATATACTAGACAAGTGGTAAATTTTGCCACGTGCATGACAGCAACATCATTGACATTTGGCCTTTCCTGCTTCTATAATTAATGTATGAGATATGATAGGATGAAGAAACTAACAAAAAGGAAGCAAAAAGAGACGAAAAATTAAATAGAGAAATCCCCAGATCTACTTCACTTTCCAATAAGCACAAGGAAAATTCAATAAAGAGATAAGATTTGTCCAATGGTAGACTGCATATTTCCTTATTGCCTTGGTGTTTCAATTTCCTCCACTTGTCTCTTTGTCATGTTATCCCACCCATTTGTTTCAATTTTTAAGTCCATCATTTGCTTGCTATTTCTTTATATTTGGTTTAGGAGGTATTGATTTTATGAAATTTATATACGGAGAATTGTACCAAGATTTAAATTAACCTATCCGCTTTCTAGCTCTTGTATAGTGTAAATAGAGCGATATAAACAGTTAGGATTTAAATAGTCGATCTTAAATTGCTTCGATTGAAATGTAATTATTGGTTCGTGCCATCAAACAACGTCAACATATACTATAGTTGGGAAATTTTATTCCCGTTTTTAAGAATTTTCCCGTTATTTTTGGGTGTGCGAGTTTGAGACAAATCGCACCCCAAATTCCATGTAGATTCAGAATCCCAGCCTTTTCTGCCCTTCAAAAGGTATTTCTTTAAAGTACATGTTGGGAACACACAAATATATAATTGAGGTTGTTGGAGGCTTTGTAAATATCTTTATATACATGCATGTCAATCATTAACGAATTTATGCTTATCTCACATGCTCGTTGCCCTTCCTTTTGTCACAAGCATGTTGCATTTATCAAATAGTAGATTTTTCCATGTTAATCATCACAAAATCTTAGCAATATTAATTACACAGAGAAGATAGAATTGGTCCAAAAAGGTATAACGACCTGCTATTTCTTTGAGGATTCTTATAATACAGAGTCAACATGATTTGCGTCCCTTCAAATGCTTGAAAGTGCCTTTCATGATTTTGGTGCCTATTTATGTGCATGGGAATTTTATTTATATATATATTTCACTCGCACACAGTAACGGAAACACCTTTCACCATGCAGTGTCATGGAACATCGCTTCGTCGATTTCTTATTTGTTGGTAATTAAAGATTTTTATTTACCAATTATAATATGTACAACATACAAAAATGAAATCTCAGCACGATGAAGCCCCAACTTTGCGTACACCATCATAGCCTATCAACTAGAGGGAACAAGCTAACAGACTTTTATTTACCAATTGTAATATGGAACAAGCTAACAGACTTTTATTTACCAATTGTAATATGGAACATCGCTTCGTCGATTTTTTTTGTTGGTAATTAAAAGTTTTTATTTACCAATTGTAATATGTACAACATACAAAAATTCTTACCATTATCCACCACATGTCAACCCCGCTTCCTCCACATGATCATGCATATAGTCACATTGCTACATCTTATCAGCAATCATAGAGCCATGTGGTGATACGCCATCATCTGCTCCATTTGCTTCACCACCAGCTGGACTGCAACAATCTGGATTACAGCCACTCGGATCGCAGCAGGGGTCTAGATCGCAACCATCTTCATCAGCGACCCCATCTCCCTCTCCACGGAGAGCGTCTCCTAGAAATTCTAGACTTCGTCTTGGGGATAGTAGCTCTAAGTCATATGCATCCCCTTCTATGCACGATTCAGATACACTTGAGGATGATGATCCAGATGCGGTGCGATATGATTGTTATCGTAGGATGATCATTAGGCCCGAGGGCAATGGGTAATATTTATTTATTACTTCTTTATTTTTCCTAAACTATAATAGCTAGTCTTATTTATTTAATATAATAATTGCTACCTAGTCATGAGACTACAAAAATAATTACTGAATCTCTTAGTCGGTTGTATGATGCACTCTATGTGACTTGGGGTGATTTTTCACCGGACCTCGTGAAGTAAATTTTCAACCAATTTAAGGTTTTAATACAATTCTTATTCATTTAAGTATTATATTATATTTTTATCTAACGTTACACACTTCATTTGCAGACTAAGAGTGCATGGGAGGACCCACATAATAGTGGCAATTTTACAAATTTTGAGTTCAAATGCCGTAAGAAAGTATTTGATTCCTTTTGTTCTGCTCGAAAGAAAAACAAGAAGCCTTCATGGTTTTTACTGCATTTATGGGAGGATCTATTGAGGCAACGGCCCATTGAGAATTTCGAGAAGAAGAGTGAACAAGGAAAGAAGGCCCGAGCATCTGAGAAGGGTAGCTCCTTGTACTATATGGGTGCATGGAGCATGGACACTACGAGGATACTACTGATAATTCTTTAAAGCATTTAAATCTATTTTATCAAACTATATTTATTTTAATTTAGTTAACATGTTTTATTATATTTATAGAAAATAATATGGGAGGAAACTAACTCAAGATGAGTTTTTCGTGGAGACTCACATCCGGAAGAAAAAGGCACTGACACATCCAAGTAGATGGGTTGAGCACCGGGCGGAGACTACGTATATAATTTTCATAACTACTGTAAATTAAAATTAATATTTTTAATATTATAGAGTTAGTATTAATTTACTATCTTCTAAATAAAGGGTCGCTATAAGACAACTCTGGAGGAGTACAGCCACAGATTGCCATCGAATGAGCAGGGTCACCCGCCTACTGTTTTAGATGAATAACTGGAGAATATTTGGTTGGATGTTATCGGTGGTTCTAAAAAGGGATAGCATACGGCCTTCCAGAGAGATTGTTTCGGCGCTACAAGGCTGGATTGCAAGGTATACGGACTTCCGCCTAGGGCGAGGCACTTGATAGGTCGACTCTCTTGGCTGTTGATACCCAATTTTTTCTCAAAATATTTTAAATTTAAATATATAGCTTGAAAATCATGTATCAATAATAATTGATATTTTTCCACAATTTTCCTATATTTGTATTAATCTATCCAGCATTTTATTTTCAATAAATAATTATGAAATTGCATTACAAAATGATTTCAAAAGCATTTCTGGGTTTCATCAATTATTTTGGTCCTATTAAGACCAAATTATTTTATAATTAGCCAGATTGGCACCTTTTGGCTATAATTGCAATGTATACTATCTTTTATCCAGAAATTAATCATTTGTATTTCAAATACTAAGTAATCATTCTTGATTATTTTCTACGCATGAAATTCATTTTTTTTTTATAATTAACAGCTATTTTATAAATTATTTTATTAAATTGGGTATTTTAATAACTAGCCAATATTATTTTCAATTATAGCCTAAATCAATCTGATCCCAACCCAATTAATTAGCCAAAAAATCCCAGGCCCAACACCTAAGTCCACCCAACCCAATACCCCACTTCAATCCTGATCGTTGATCACTCAGATCAACGGTCCGGATTTACCCTTTCCATAATTAATCCAAACGACCTCCCTCCCAAACCCTCACTTATCTCATTTCCCTCACCTGTTATCCGCCGTCACCCCTTTCCCCTCCTCTCTCAAATCCTCTCTGCATCAAACCGTAAATCCCTCGCCATTCTCTGGTTCGCCGGTAACAATGACGGTTCCCTACCCCTTAGCCTCTATGGCTCGTCTCTATTGCTCGGTTCTTGCATCCCTGAGGTCCTCAAGGGACTGGTTGGTTATTCATCCACCCCCAGTGGTCCATGCTCACCTCCCATGGCTTTGATTCCATTTTCAGGCCGTCCATGACCATCTGAGTAAGATCCTCCCATCTCCGGCTAGAACCAGTGGTTTCTAAGCCGATTCTCTCTTTCTCTTTGGGTTCTCTCTCTGAAACCCTAATTTTAACATTGAATTTCTTAGATCTGGGTATATTCCGAGTTATTTTTCTGTTTTCTTAAAGAATCTCCGATTTTCTAAAGCGTCTCTTCATCTTCAACCTAGGGTTCTTAACCCCTTTTCAAAAAATGCTTTCCCTTATGATTTTAGTATTAATCTATGATTTTCACTATGTTTAAGCGGCTGTTTGAGTTTTCTCTTTTTATCTGAGTTATTATGTTGAAACCCCAAGTTCTTGGTTTTAATTTATGATTCTGTTTTCGATAATATGTTCACCTAATCTGTATGTGTACTGGTTTCTCATGAACACTCTGTGATTTTGTGATTTTTACCCTATGTTTGCTTGTTAGGGTTTTTGACTTCGACTATTCCTGCCTATTATGTGTTTATTCCCAGAAATTTGTGCTAGTTCTGATTTTCTTCGACTTTATCCTACTTTGTNCACTTATTCTGCCGACATCATGTTCAGTCTGTTAATTTGGACTATGCACTATATGAATCCCTAATTTTTATATGATTTCTACCCTACTCGTCTTCTTAGGGTATGATTTTATCTATTATATGTTTATTACGCTTATTCTCACAAGGTTATGCTAAATCAGTGCTACTTGTGAATCCCTGAATCTTTGTGATTGATCCTTTACTGATTTTTGTAATATTCTATACTGATTTTAACTTGTGAAATATTTTTTGACCTTAATTATTCTATGGTCAATTATTTTGTTAGCTGATTTTAAGCATTTTCCTTCATTAAAAGCATGATGAATCTAGTCTCATTTACATGTGATATACTTGTATTATACCTATGTTGTTTCCTTAATTGGCTATACGCATACTCATACAATTCTCTTTCCTTATTTTATCACCTGTCTATTATCGTTTGAGTATGATTCCATAATTAAGGGAAATCTTTATACTAATTTGATTCTAATTAGTATATACTTCTATAATTACTGCTGAACTATTATTTTTACCTTATTCTTCTGCTTGTTTTAAAACTATAAGTACCTTAGTCTTCATTATCAAACACACGAACACATTGCTCAAAACTCTCTCGTATACAAAACTACTCTCTTCTGCTCTCCTTCTGGTTACTTGCTATTATCAGCGGGCTGCAAGACAAGGCTGATTATTCTACCCCCTTACTCTTCATTTTGTGTTTGCTATCTCCTATACTGGTATGTCCTAATTTCAGTTTAAGTTTCAAAAACAAAATGTTTCTTTAGTACTCCAATTCATCCTGTTTCTAATATGTTTTTACCTATGGTTTTTCTGTGATGTCTGCACTTGACCTGCTTGCACCGTTGTTCACTTAGCATGTTATGTACTCCCCTCCCTTAGACTCAGCATGCTTATGAAATGCTATCCCTCTTTTAGTATACCTCAATATGATTCCTCCTTACTTATGCTTCTCTGATTATTGGCATGAACTTTTCTGTGGCAAAACAATTTGTACCTTATGTTATTCGATTATGAGTAATCCTAAAGTTTATGCTATATCCTTGATCCCTGGATGTCCCCTAGCATATTGTTTATTCTGTACTTAAGTGTTCCTGAAACTATGGTCTTACCTAGCCTTATGTGTCCCCAATCCCACATTACCCCTGTTTGGTGTTGTTGAACCTGCCTTGGTTCTGTGTTCTTTGGATTTGTATGAACCTATTTTGGGTGCTATGCCTTGACTGTTGCTTGCCGCTCTACTCTCTTTTCAAAAATTGTTTTACTACATAACTCTGTAGTTCTTTACAAAATCTTTCAAACAAGTCTCTTTTCAAACTATTTCCTACTCAATCTTTTCACAGCTATGTCAAACACTCTCACTCTACTCTTACATATTTAAGTTTTGCTCCTCTAATGTGTGACTGCTTAGGGATCCCTATGAGATCCCTCTGAACTCTGATGCATTAGAGCTGGCCCTTCCACACTGCACTTACTCAATTATGGTTATGAAATCTGGGTGTGAGCAATGCCCGTGATCCCTTGAGGTCCTTAGGAAACTCTGACACACCCGGATATGAGAAAGGCTATGAAACATTTGGGCACTTGAGGTTCTGGAAGTCTGGGCTAGTTTTCAGGCTCTCTATAGTTTAACTTCTTCTTTTCCTTTATCTATTTACATAATTTATTCAGTTGGTCTGTAATATTTATTTGTAAATGAATATTGGGGATGACTAGTGAAATGGGAGGGGATAGCTATATAATTTTATCAATGCCACTGGGTAGAAATCATGTCTTAAGCTTTACATTTCCTATATCTGCATTAGAATCCATGCTTAGGATCAACATGCCAAACATGCATTAGATATCATGTATTTAACGCTTTTTCATGTTTACCACTTTAACATACAACATACCTCAATTTATGCTTGTGCCTACCACTTAGAAATCCTGCTCCTTAGGCGAAAAAATTAATACTAAGATGCATACTTCTGTGAATTCATATTCACTTAGATATCCTATCTTAGGATTTTGTCTAATTAAACTACCTCTTTTTTTGTGTTTGAGACATGCAGTTTATGTGCAATATCTGTGGAGGTAAATCTGAGCCTTTTAAATTGTTTTTTCCCGCATTTACTTGTAAAGTACTATTTGTTCCTGCCTGTCGCTTAGAATTTTATCCTTTTAACCTTAGGGAGTTTTGTCTAGAACTGCCTATATTAAGAGGTCCTAAATTCCTCCAGGGCCATTAAGAAGGGACGGGTAACAACACACATAGAGGTCGTTAAATAAACTCACTTAATAACCTCTAAGGGGTGGGAAAGGGTAGACATGGATATTATATCCGGTGCGCTAATGCCATGAGTAGCCCCTCTTCTGAGGAGTGATTACCGAGCATTTTACTGATGTGATCCTATAGGATAAACAACCTAGGACCCCCTATCCCTTACACATGTGTGCTTGGATTGTAAAACCTCCAAAACTTTGTATATGTGCTTAGACTTTAAATCTTTTAAACTTAAGCACATATGTGTGCGGACTGCAAATCTTCTCAAAACCTTCATCTATTTACCTATGTGTTTATTGCTTATATGCTATCTGTTCACAAAGTTTGTTTGGGCAGGGAACCACAGTTGTGGACTTCGAGGGGTACCTAACACCTTCTCCTTAAAGTAATTTCAAGTCCTTACCCTATCTCTGGTTATCTAATCTGTGTTTGTGAATAACCTTTATTAGGTTCCCTAACGCACCTTAACTTGTTAGGTGGTGACTCTTCAATTCCTTACACCTTTCCCAAAAGGAAACGAGTTGTCCCAATAATGTCGAATACCCTGACCGATCCGAAAGGGGAGGAAAGAGGGGGGCGCGACAGCATGGCGACTATGCTGGGGATTATCCTAGGCTTTTACCATTCTCCAAACTGCTTTGTGAACTTGTGTTTACTTTGTTAATACTTGCGACCTTTCCCTTTCCCTTCCCCCTCCCCTTTATGTGCCATTAATTGCTTATCTCTTTCAAGTATTTATTCCTTTCAGAATCAAAACTAACATGTTTCTTTTTGTTTTCATTTGTAGCTGCTTTTTCAATTATAACTGTTGTATTTACCGCTTTCATAACGTGCAAATACATGACAACATATTTTTATTGCTCATTTATTGTTGCATAAATCATGCTCAACATCATATTCCACTCGTGCCTATACAAATCTTATAGCAACGCTTGATGAGTGTTTGCGCCCTTCCATTTTACATCATCCCTAAATTCGGAAAGACTTATATGCGGTAAAACTAGTCGATCAGCGGTGCAATCGATGGTTTCGTGCCTTTCCCCCTCAAGTTGTCCGCTTGAGGGTACCAGTATAAAACCTCATAAAATAAAACCTCATAAAAACCTTACTCTGTTATATTGTGCATGCATCATGGTCAAACCTAGCCGGGTTAACGTGTCGTCTGCACGATAACCCTTTAAGACAGCCTTATCCAAAAGTCCACCGGGTTTTTCATGATCCCAACGGACGTAGTCACGTTCTGTGCATTTATTTGGAGAACTAAATGCATACATGCTAATCATAAGTGTATAAATATTTGAGTCTGGCGGGGGTAAGGGTCTAACCTTATCTATTTTGTAGAAAATGAGGCATGAAGTCCCCAGGTTCGGCATGGTCCAAGGAATACCACCACTATTGCTGGATTGGTGGGAAGACCTCTCGCCTAGTGACAAATACCATGTGAAGAGGGTCCTCGGGAACTTTCCCTCTTTACTGGATATTCAACCAAATAACATGTTGATCGAAGCAGCCACTATGTTCTGGGACAGAGAAAGGCCTGTGTTCCATTTTGGCAACATAGAAATGACCCCTCTCTTGGAGGAGATAGGGGGCTTTGCAGGATTACCTTGGGATAGTCCAGGTTTATTGGTACCAGAGAACCGTGTCGCTGGGGGGTTCCTGAAAATGATGGGTTTGAAGAAGAATGATGGTTTAGAGTGCCTGACAGAGTCCTACATACCTTTTGATTATCTCTATGAACGATACGGCCATAGAAAATCCTATTGTATCTTCCACGATGAGTTCTCTATTACTTCCTTGGGTCATATTTACCGCAAGGTTTTTATGTTCGTCGTTTGCTTCCTGGGTCTGATGGTGTTTCCAAGCAAAGGAGACCGGATTCACACTAGACTGGCTATGGTATCCAAAACCTTAATGGAAGGGATCGAAGGGAAAACATATACCATTGTCCCTATGATCATAGCAGACATATACCGAGCCTTGGACCGCTACCAGAAGGGGGCCAAACACTTTGAGAGTTGCAATCTGCTACTACAGGTTTGGTTATTGGAGCATCTCAAGAGAGGCCAATATCGTCAAAAATTTCCACGAAGGGCGTGAATTGATCATATAGCTTTCCACCACCCTAAGAGGATGACTTACATCCCTGATAGGTTTGCTCAACCGGAAAATGCTACAGAATGGGCGCAGTTTTTTGATAATTTGATCGAGGACCAGGTTCAATGGATGTTCGAATGGTTCCCTACCAGTGAATTCATCATCAGATCGAGGGATGATCCGCACCTGGTGTTGATTGGTTTAAGGGGCATATATCCCTATGTTCCCATCAGGTTCATGAGACAGGCGGGTAGAAACCAAGTTATACCGCGAGTCTCCAAAATGAGTCATTACAGGGCAAATTTTCAGGACGACGATATCCCGTACAAATGTGAAGCTCAGCATCTGTGGCATCTCAAGGTTATTGTAGAAAAGAACACCATTGAGCCCGAAAGATACCACGCGGGGCATGTACACTTTTACCTATCATGGTTGGAAGACAGCATAACAGGGATAGTTGAGCCAGGCATCAGCAGAAACAGGGTCATAGACGAAGCGACTGAGGCTCAGGTGAAATACAATAATCTGTGCAAAAGGGTTTGTGAGTCTGAGGCCGAGCATCTGGAGCAACACAAGATTAATATGGAACTGATCAATGAGTGGAAGGAAAGGGCCATCAAATCTAGTGAAAGGTTGGAATATTTGGAGCAGGGTCTGATGGAGCTAGAAGAAAAGACAAGAAAAAGGGTCGCTGACTGCCAGAATGCTGAGGGAAACGAATGAGGGCATCTAGCAAGGGTATACCTACTATTGGGCATGCACGACCTGGGAAAACTGATTGACAGAGCCGAGAAGATCGAGCCTGGGGAAGGTGCTTCTGGGACTAAGTAGTCTAGGTTTCCTTTTCATTGCTTTTACCAATGTAATAAGGCCAAGTGTCATTAATGACTTTATTTCCTGCTTATTATTTTAGTATCGTTTTGGACTCGTCTATTTTACATTAATGAAATGAGGCATTTTTGCATCTAAGTTCTCCAAAATCAACTTGTCTCTAGGCCTACCTCTGGCACAACGAGACTCCCAAATTAGGACACACTTTTATTCCTACTCTATGTGTTTAAATACTGCAATATTTTCTCATGATCCTCACTAACTTGGCTACCTCTTTTTTTTTTGTTTCTTTTGATTATTCCCCTCCCCAAAGGTTGGTTCGAGCATTCTAGCATCATCGTCATACTACACAAGATCCAGGGGTCCTCCGCCTTCTCCTCCTCCTAGACCGCCTAAAGGAAAAAGCAAAGGCAAAGGCAAAATGGAAGATTTGAGCAATATCATAAAGGAAAACACAATGACAGCTGAACGAACAGAAGCCACTGAAAATCAAGGTACTCAGGTTCAGAATGATGCTATGTCACAACTCGAGCAAAGGTTGTTGAAACTTCAAGGGGAGCTTGAGCATGTCCGGAACTTGGCAAATTTATCATTCTCACTCTGTGTCCCAGATGTCACTCAAAATCCCATACCTCCTCAAAACACCCCAAACAAACAGAACCCTCCCACAACTCATCATCATACAACTCCACCGAAAAATCAAATTATCCCACCACAGCACCAGCACCAGCACCAACACAACACTTTCCACGCTCCAAGAAATACCCCGCTAATTATCCCTGAACCACAGAACTCCACAAATGACCACCTATATTGTCAAACACCAGGTAGGCAGCCTTGAAAAATCTATTCCTGGAAGATGGTGACGTGGACTGCTGTGTTACTGTTGAGGAGGAGGAGGAGGAGGAGGAGGAGGAGGAGGAAGGCCCTACCATCCAAGTTGTGAGCAAGGGATCATTTCTCAAGAATTTTACTGTCAGACCATCCAAGGCCCAACGAGTCCCGGGGTAGCAAGGCTGAACAAACATTGTTTATTTCATTTTGCTAATGATTTACTTTTCCGCATTTCTATTTTTTGCATTTTCCAATAAAATCCCAATGTTCCAAAACATTCGAAAATCACTTTTATGTTTCAACGAATCTGTATTTATTTATTATCATTTTCTTTCATTATTTTATCTTACAACATTACTATTTCTTGTCTTGATAAACCAATGACTGTGACATGCAATGAGACAATGCAATAAAAGGACAGTGATTCAGAAGAAGAGGATGTCATACCCGATGAAATTATTAGAGAAGTTGAGGATTTTGAGAACATACCTAAGTCCAATCTGGAAGAAACCGAGATAATCAACTTGGAAGATTCAGAAACTGTCAAAGAAACTAGCATCAGCATTCATTTAACGCCATCAGAGAAAGTGGAATACACACAATTCTTGAAAGAGTATGAAGACATATTTGCATGGTCGTACGATGACATGACTGGTATAAGTACATCCATTGTGACTCACAAGTTGCCGACCAGTCATGGTCAACTTTATCATAATAGAATGTCCAGAGCCTTCAACAAGAGAGTCAAGCCAAGACAGTTCACACCGGGGCAGCTGGTGTTAAAGAAGATCTTTCCACATCAAGACGAAGCCAAAGGGAAATTTTCTCTCAACTGGCAAGGTCCGTATATGGTTCACCGAGTATTGACAGGAGGAGCTCTCATACTTGTAGAAATGTATGTAGAAGTTTGGCCAAAGCCAATAAATTCAGATGCAGTCAAGTGATACTATGTGTAACTCTATGCTTTTCTTCAAGGATGTAAATGGACTATGCCTGACTTGATTCTCGTTTAAGAGGGGATACGTAGGCAGCCCTATGGGTTCGGTCATAGTTCAGTAAAAATCTCATTTCCCTCGCAATTGGAAACTGGGGCAGAATTTTGAGGAGGACCCTCAAAATTCCGAAGCAAGTTCAGCCGATCGCAGCATGTACAACAATTAGAATCGTCAACCATCTAACTGGGGCAGAATTTTGAGGAGGACCCTCAAAATTTCGTAGCATGAAAGGTTGCAATGTCTGGAATCCTGTCACGGTCGTCAGTTCATTTAAATTTCTTAAAACATATTTTATACTATGTCTTTGCAAAATCATGCATACATTTTCAAAATAACTCTACGCAGATGACACAAACAGAATCATCAGACCAAGCATAGCGAAGCAAGTAAAGCCAGCGGAGATACGAACCAACCTTCCCCACCTACAGATCTCATGATTTTTCTTTGGATGCAGGAATAAAAAACAAATAGGTTTCGAAGTCACAAACTTCAACACAGTCGCAAATGCAAAGTTTACTATCAGCACAAAAGGGCGAACATGCTCCATAGTCACAGTTCTCGCAACAATCGCAATACCACAACCTATTACCAGATAAGAAATTCTACTAGCATTTGCTGTTTATTCCTATTTGCATAAGGCTAATCATCTACTTTCCGTCTTCATAAGGCTAAGTTATGCCTTCTCTTGCATGAGGTTAAGCTCTACCTCCATTTTCATAAGGCTAATCATCTGCCTTCCGTCCGCATAAGGCTAAGCTCTGCCTTCATTTGCATGAGACTAAGCTATGTCTCCATTTTTGCACGAGGTTAAGCTCTACCTCCCATTTTCATAAGGCTAATCATCTGCCTCCCATTTGCATAAGGCTAATCATCTGCCTTCCGTCTGCATAAGGCTAAGCTCTGCTTTCCTTTGCATAAGACTAAGCTCTGTCTCCATCTTGCACAAGGCTAATCTTCTGCCTTCCATTTTTGCATAAGGCTAACCGTTGTCTTCCTATCTGCATGAGGCTAAGTTCTACCTCCAATTTACCTTTTCCCCGAGACTAAGCGCTGTCTCTCGAGCATTATTCACTTCGCTTCTCTTTCGGGCTAAGCTCTGCCCTTCATTTTGCAAGACTAAGTTCTGTCTTGTCAACATCATATTATTGCATCTCATGGGCTGAAATATTGCCAATCTGTCCAAAGGCGTCGTAGTCTAACGGCATCATCCTCATAGCCGTAAGATACCATGTCATGGCCTGAGGATCTCTCGCAATTTGCACATCATTATTCAAAGGCGTCATAGTTCGGAGGCACCATTTTCATGGCCCGAGAACATCATTCCATGGCCTGCGAATCTCATTAAGCAATTCATGGCCCAGGACATCATGGTCTAAGGACGTCATCGCAAACCGTCCAAAGACAGTTTTCATAGTCCAACGGGAACTTGCATCATGTTTAAATTTATGTATAGTATACGCCTGTATTGCTTGTATTTGCAGGTAACTAGGCGAGCAGCGGCTACCCCAGTAGGAGCAATCCCGCTCTAGTCTTCCCAACCATATCAAACTCGATATCCCGCAAACCGTTCATTCGCTCATCCCTAAAGGTCGTGTCCATCTTATGATAACTTCATCGGTATGCTTCGCCGATGCATCCGGAACTACATACGGCCTGATTCCTGTAAAATCGGGGATATGTAGGTAGCTTAGAAACTAGGGTACGGCCTAAATCTCTCCAAACCGTTTCGCTTGGTCAAAATCGGCCATCATGTCTTTACCCGACAAATTCTTTCATTCTTTTCGGGTAAAGAGGGGCAACTGTTGATACCCAATTTTTTCTCCAAATATTTTAAATTTGCATATATAGCTTGAAAATCATGTATCAATAGTAATTGATATTTTTCCACAATTTCCCTATATTTGTATTAATCTATCCAGCATTTTATTTCCAATAAATAATTATGAAATTGCATTACAAAATGATTTCAAAAGTATTTCTGGGTTTCATCAATTATTTTGGTCCTATTAAGACCAAATTATTTCATAATTAGCCAGATTGACACCTTTTGGCTATAATTGCAATAACTTTGAAATTATAGCCCAATCATACGATTTTATATTATCTTTTATCCAGAAATTAATTATTTGTATTTTAAATACTAAGTAATCATTCTTAATTATTTTATAAGCATGAAATTCATTTTTTTATAATTAACAACTATTTTATAAATTATTTTATTTAATTGGGTATTTAATAACTAGCCACTTTTGTTTTTAATTATAGCCTAAATCAATCTGATCCCAACCTAATTAATTCGCCCAAATATCCCAGGCCCAACACCTAACTCCACCCAACCTAATACACCACTTCAATCCTGACTGTTGATCACTCAGATCAACGGTTCAGATTTACCCTTTCCATAATTAATCAAAACGACCCCCCCCCCAAACCCTCACTTCTCTGTTTTCCCTCACCTGCTATCCGCCGTCACCCTTTTCCCCTCCTCTCTCAAATCCTCTCTGCATCAAACCCTAAATCCCTCGCCATTCTCTGGTTTGTCAGTAACAATGACGGTTCCCTACCCCCTAGCCTCTATGGCTTCATGCATCCTTGAGATCCTTAAGGGACCGGTTGGTTATTCATCCACCCCCAGGGGTTCGTGCTCACCTCCCATGGCTTTCATGCCATATTCAGGCCGTCCATGGCCATCTGAGTAAGATCCTCCCATCTCCGCTAGAACCTGTGGTTTCTAAGCCGATTCTCTCTTTATCTTTGGGTTCTCTCTCTGAAACCCTAATTTTAACACTGGATTTCTTAGATTTGCAATAGATCTGGGTATATTCTGAGTTATTTTTCTACTTTCTTAATGAATGTCCGATTTTCTAAAGCGTCACTTCATCTTCAAACTAGGGTTCTTAATTCCTTTTCAAAAAACGCTTTACCTTCTAATTTCAGTATTAATCTATGATTTTCACTATGTTTAAACGGTTATTTGAGTGTTCTCTTTTTATCTGAGCTATTATGTTGAAAACCCCAAGTTTCTTTGGTTTAATCTGTGATTCTGAGTCTGTTTTCGATAATATGTTCACCTAATCTGTATGTGTACTGGTTTCCCATGAACACTCGGTGATTTTGTGATTTTTAACCTATGTTTTCTTGTTAGGATTTTTGACTTTGACTATTCCTGCCTATTATGTGTTTATTCCCAGAAATTTGTGCTAGTTGTGATTTTCTTCGACTTTATCCTACTTTGTCCATCAATGTTTCTGATTCTTCAGTTATTCTGCCTTCATCATGTTCAGTCTGTTAATTTGGACTATGCTCTATATGAATTCCTAAATTTTATATGATTTCTACCCTACTCGTCTTCTTAGAGTTCTGATTTTATCTATTATATGTTTATTACGCTTATTCTCACAAGGTTATGCTAAATCAGTGGTACTTGTGAATCCCTAAATCTTTGGGATTGATCCTTCACTGATTTTTGTAATATCCTATACTCATTTTAACTTGTGAAATATTTTCCGACCTTATTCTGTGGTCAATTATGTTGTTAGCTGATTTTAAGCATTTTCCTTAATTAAAAGCATGATGAATCTAGTCTCATTGACATGTGATATACTTGTATTATACCTATGTTGTTTCCTTAATTGGCTATACTCAGCCTCATACGATTCACTTTCCTTATTTTATCACCTGTCTATTACCGTTTGAGTATGATTCCATAATTAAGGAAAATCTTTATACTAATTTGATTCTAATTAGTATATACTTCTATAATTACTGCTCAACTATTATTTTTACCTTATTCTTTTGCCTGTTTTAAAACTATAAGTACCTTAGTCTTCATTATCAAACACACGAACACATTGCTCAAAACTCTCTCGTATACAAAAATACTCTCTTCTGCTCTCCTTCTGGTTACTTGCTATTATCAGTCGGCTGCAAGCCAAGGCTGATTATACTACCCCTTACTCTTCATTCTATGTTTGTTATCTCCTATACTGGTATGTCCTAATTTCAGTTTATGTTTCAAAAATAATATGTTTCTTCAGTACTTCAATTCATCATGTTTCTAATATGTTTTTACCTATGGTTTTGTTGTGATGTCTGCACTTGACCTGATTGCACTGTTGTTCACTTAGCATGTTATGTAGTCCCCTCCCTTAGACTCAGCATGCTTATGAAATGTTATCCCCCTTTTAGTATACCTCAATATGATCCTGCCTTACTTATGCTTCTCTGATTATTATCATGAACTTTTCTGTGGCAAAACAGTTTGTACCTTATGTTATTCGGTTCTGAGTAATCCTAAAGTTTATGCTATATCCTTGATCCCTGGATGCCCCCTAGCATATTGTTGATTCTGTACTTAAGTGTTCCTGAAACTATGTTCTTACCTGTGTGCCTTATGTGTCCCCAATCCCCCATTATCTCTGTTTGGTGTTGTTGAACCTGCCTTGGTTCTGTGTTCTTTGGATGTGTATGAACCTGTTTTGGGTGCTATGCCTGGACTGTTGCTTGCTGCTCTACTCTCTTTTCAAAAACTGTTTTACTACATAACTCTGTAGTTCTTTACAAAATCTTTCAAACAAGTCTCTTTTCAAACTGTTTTCCTACTCAATCTTTTCAAAGCTATGTCAAGCACTCTCACTCTACTCTTAGATATTTAAGTTTTGCTCCTCTAATGTGTAACTGCTAAGGGATCCCTATGAGATCCCTCTGAGCTCTAATGCATTAGAGTTGGCCCTTCCACACTGCACTTACTCAATTATGATTATGAAATCTGGGTGTGAGCACTACCCGGGACCCCTTGAGGTCCTTAGGGAACTCTGACACACCCGAATATGAGAACGGCTATGAAACATTTGGGCACTTGAGGTTCTGGAAGTCTGGGCTTGTTTTCAGGCTCTCTATAGTTTAACTTCTTCTTTTCCTTTATCTATTTACGTAATTTATTCAGCTGGTCTGTAATATTTATTTGTAAATGAATATTGGGGATGGCTAGTGAAATGGGAGGGGATAGCTATATAATTTTATCAATGCCACTGGGTAGAAATTATGTCTTAAGCTTTACATTTCCTATATGCATTAGAATCCATGCTTAGGATCAACATGCCAAACATGCATTAGATATCATGTTTTTAAGGATTTTTCATGTTTACTGCTTTAACATACAACATACCTCAATTTATGCTTGTGCCTACCACTTAGAAATCTTGCTCCTTAAGTGATAAAATTAATACTCATGTGCATTCATGAATCATGCTTAACAACTCTGTAATTCTGTGTGCATTTTAGAAATCATGCTTTTGGAATCTTGCGCATCCTGAATTTATATCCTAGCCACCTTGCATTCACGTGTGCATACTAGATACCATGCTCTAGGATTTCGTTTACATTTACTTAACTACGCCTAGTTTAAACAGTTGATTCATGAAGAGGTATAAAATAACCTCGCATATGATTATCATGTATGTTCTTAATAGAAATTGGTAACTATCTGTGTATTCTCAGATTTGCATCATTTAGAACAACATGTTTTAGGTAAAACAACCTCTGAACTGTTTAATAATTCTGGTAGTCACTATGCACAACCCCACGCCTAAACAAGCCTTAGGTAATCAATCTCTTAAAAATGAATACTGTTTTGATTGCGTATGCTGCCTAAGGGCTAACCGTTTTTTTTTTAAAACCAATAGGCAAGCTGATTAATCTGACCGATATCTGTCACTATTATAAAAATAAATAAAAATTATTTAACAATTACCGATCGATATCAGTCGTATATTTAATTGTTCAAGAAAATATATTAGATGAAGTGGTCAACTCTTGTTTGAACGGACCAACCGATGATGGTCGCTTCCATTTACCGATTAGCCTTATTTCGACGAATTAAAATCAATTAAAAATTGGTCGATTTTCTAATGTTTCCAACCGAAATCCGTCGATTTTCTTGCACAATTTTTGGCCATTATTATCCTTTATGTCATATTGTCATTAACCAAAAGACCCCACTTCAGTTAAAACGCACAAAAATTAGTACTAATATATTTATCTATTGGCATTATTTTATGTACAAGAACAGCAGTACATATAATTTAATTTGTTTTGTTTCTTGTTAGAGATAACAATAGTATAATTTATGTGGCGCAGAATTATAAACGTAGCCGAGTAGGTGAAACAATAATGACCAAGTTTCACTCAGCTGATTCGCATACATCATTGCCCAAAGGAGGGAATATTGTGATTAAAAAATGTTGAATTATTACTTCATGAAACAGGAATTATGTCATTGCTTGTTTCAGATATGTATTACTGCAAATGCGATAAAATAATATTTGCCCAACGATTATATATTGTAGACAAGAACAACGAATCATAATCCAAAGATTGATCCGAATAATTAAACTAAGAATTAAAAAATGAGTAATTGTTGAACTATAATAATTAGATTAACTCATTATGTGTGCAGATAATATAATATAGCATCTAAGTAGTGCACAATTAATTTTGTAAGTACTATGATTACATACTAATAACATGTGTCTCATCGAATTAGATCGAAGACTGGTCAAAAAATTATCTTCATCATTGAAATCCATATTTAATTTAGCTTAGCTCATAATGTGTGCAGATAATATAGCATCCAAAGTATTTTATATTTCCTCTGGTGCCTTTTAAGATATTTTCTTACCTTTTTAATTTGATCTAGCACAAGTAAATTTTTAAGAAACCAAAAAATATTATTTATTTTCTCGAAAATTACCCTTATCCAATGATAGAAAAAAATTCTTAAAAGTTTTTGAAGAGAGATAAAAAGTCTTTTAGTAAAAGAACTCGCTTAACTTTTTTTCTTTATATAACTCACTTGATTTTTTTTCTTTAAATAACCCACTTAATTAATGCTATTAAAATGTGACTTTCTTAATGGGGGTGCAAAACCCTTAAATTACTTAAAAGTATCGGAGAGAAAAATAAATCTTTTAAGTACGATGATTATAGACTGCATAACATATGTCTCATCCAATAAGAAGACATTAATTATTTACATCGATTGATAGCCATATTTAATTTACTTAATTAATGTTCCGCTACTTAAATTGGGATTAGAATCGGGTTCGAGCCCTGGGTATGGAAAAATTCTTGGTAGAGAACGCTTCCTTCCGAATGGGGTTCTACGCTGTGCGAATCCAAATATAATTGGATTCCAATGCAAGTACCGAATACCGAATGGGAAAAAAAAAATGGAATTAGAATCTAACGCCCTTCATCTCAAATGGAAAAATATTTCCCCCTTTGTCTAAAAAGTTGAAAGTTTTTTTTTCAAGAAGTAGAAATTCTAAGCATTTCGTTTGATGACAAGTGAGGAGGCAACATCAATAATTACAATAACATAACATAACAACAATTATTATTGGAATTTCTTCTTCATTTGCTAATTTTTATTGATAGAATACGAAGTTCTCTGCCTTTTAAAAAGTTTTGAGTACTTGAGAAAGAGAAGCCGTCTGATGCCTCCTTTGATTTTATTTTATTTTGTGTTGGTGAAATTACAAGTAATTACAGTTGAAAATAAGATGAAGAAAAATAAATAAATATTATTTAGGTTGAGGTGCGGATACCTCGCTTTTTCTAAAAAGATTTAAGCCCGTTGCAGCAAAATCTTCACTGGTCTAGCAGTAATCCTCTTGAATTGTCACCTCTAGGATACAACAGCCCGACAACGTTGTATGACTCGAACAAACTTTGGACAAATTGTTAAGTCCAAAGCTCCACCAAAATGAACACTTTCCTTCAACAAAAATAATATTCTCTTTTATAGAGAATAAGTCGGAGAATTAGATTTTCTCCTTCTTTTAACTCTCTTTTTCACTACACCAAGTTCATTTTTCATACACACTATCATATTTTTTCATCTGTAACACAAGGAAGAAACACCATTATTTATATATAGGTGTATAATATCTTCTATGAAATAAATAATAAGGTAATTGGATAATAAAATTATAGAGCATGGTTGTTGGCTACAAAATTTAATTTTTAGTGGGTAGTTAGTGGTAGATTATGTCATTAGTGGTTTCATAAGTTACACCAAAATAAATACCACTTTCTTGCCAATTTATAACCACTACCTTACAAGAAATAATGCACTTTAATATTATAATTTTAATATTAAAATATACTAAAATCAACATTCCCCCACTCATTTTAATATTAAAATAAGAAAGTTTGCCAGTTGAAGGGTGACTATTATGCATTATGAAGGTGTGCTTTGCATTGAGCCTCCACTTATTAAAACAGTAATCTTTACTCCAGAGTCATAGTGGTCTCAGAGTTGAACTATGACTGCTTAAGGGAAATAAATTATCGCTGTTTACACATAATAATCAAGGTGTTGACATGAGCTTCATTAGCCAGCACATTACAGCCTTGTGCTATCCCGATTTTCATGCGTGTTGTTGAGAATAAGCCCAATTCTCATAGGAAGCAGCCTACTTCCATACTCACATAGGTGAAATCTGTCAAGGGTGCTCCGGTAACTCTAACACCCTACTCATACGAGCTACAAATTTTCATTAAGAGTTAATAAAACTCAACCCCTCAAATTATTACAGGATAAATGCACTCACACCATAGGGATGGAACAATAATAAATATAATAGTGCATTTCAAACCAAGTCATCCCATGATTCGTTCTTCCCATTGAACCTAGTTATAGGATCTCTAGTCCCTAGATTGGATTTTCTCATATATGACTTTTGAGTTTATGGGCTTCAATCCTATCACCCTCTATGTGTTCCAGACCCTTTCTCTTACTAAGGCATTAGTCAGAGGATCTGCAAGATATCCCATAATCAACTTTAATGGTACCACTTGTAAAATGTGATCTCACAGTACTGTATTTTCTCTTATAGATCTGGATTTACCGTTGTAATAATGGTTTTGTACTCTTCCAATTGCAACAGTGCTATCACATTAAATTAAAAAAAATGAGAAATTGATTTTTCAAAAGGGAAAATGCAGAAGTATCCCCCTAACCTATAGCCGGATTCTTAACTGCACACTCTACTTTTGCGGGATTTTTATTAACCCCCTAAACTATTTTAAAGTAGAATTATTTGCACTCTTAAAGCTTACGTGGTAGAGTGTGACGAGAGTGAGAAGCAAGAAAAAATAATTTTCATATTTTTCTTTTTGTCTTTTTACCATTTTTTCTTACTCTTTTTTTTCTTTTCCTTTTCCTTTTTCTTTGTCTTTTTCTTTTATTTCTTTTTTCATTTCTTCTCTAATTCCGGCGGATATTAACTCACCGGCAACTTTGTCCAACCATTCTTCTTTCATTTATTTTACTTTATTTTTCCTCTTTCTACCCTTTTCACACACAAATTAAATTCTCAAAAAATCTATGCATAGGCAAAACAAAATACACTCAGATTTTGGGAAAAAAACTCATCATCGAAAAATTTTCCTACGCCGGAAAAAATTGAGATATTAAAATTTTAACTGAAAAAACCTTCTTCTAACCTAACAAGCATTCTTATACTTCACACACAAACCTAAAGCAAATAAAAGAAATATATTGATAATATATTGGTTTAACATGAAAATTATGATTCAATTATTATCAAAGCATTGCTTTGACAAGAGTTGTTTTATGCGAATCTACTATTTTCTAGGTTGGAGGAAGTTATCGGAATACTATTATTTCCCCCTACTAACAAAAAAGAGTAAGAAAAGAGAAAACAAAAGAAAAATAAAAGAAATTAAAATAATAATATATACAAAAGAAAAAAAAATGAACTAACAAAGATAAATGCTTGCCGGCAAATTTAACGGAGAAAGAAACAAAAAATAGTTGGTGACGAAGGGAAGAAAAATTATTGAAATCGTCGGACAAACAACTTTAAGAACGAAATGAAGAAGAAAGGAAGGTGGAAAAGAAAGAAATGAAAAGGAATAAAAGAAAAGACGAAGAAAATTCAAAATTGAAATTTATACTTAGCAGGCGCATGTTTTTCACAACTTTGATACAAACCTGGTTATGATTTTTTAATGAAAAATTTATTCCATTTTAAAATAGTTCGGGCGGGTAATAGGACCACCGAAAATAGAAAGTGTGTAGTTGGAACTTCGATCACAGGTTAGGGGGTATTTATGTATCTTCCCTTTTTCAAAATAAAGAATTTTAAATAATAAATCTCTCAATCAATTCGCTTATTCACTAGCTGAAGCTAAAGAAATTAGTTCAGCCTCCATGGTAGAAATTATTTTTATTTCCAACAAATAGCACTACCTAAACCTGTAGTAGAACAAGAATCATCGGATAAAGTATTCCAATCCGTATTAGAAGAGCCTTCGAGTATAGCATGATATTTTTTATAAAATAAGCCATAAATTTTTGTGCCAAGGTAAATATCTCATAACTCTTGTTATGGCATGCCAATGTTCATTACCTGGCTTGCTTGAAAACCTGCTAATTACTCCTACTGCGTATACAATATCCGGCCGAGTACAATCAATCACATACCCTAAGCTTCCAATTAAGGTAGCATATTCCTTTTGATTTATCACATCATCACTTTGTACAGGAAATAAGTGAACACTTGAAGAAAAAGGGGTTAAAACATGCTTGTAATCAGTAAACTTTATTTTTTTTGCAAATTTTCTCAACATAATGTGACTGGTCAAGGAAAATTCCATCACATATTCTAGTAATTTTTATTCAAGAATGAAATTTGCCTCACCCAAATATTTCATGTCAAAATGGCTACCAAGCATGTTTTTAGTTTCTCCAATAGCATTCATGTTAGAGCCAAATATTAGCAAATCATCAACACAGAGGCAAACATTACATGTGAATTATTCCATGACTTATGATAGATGCACTTATCACACTCTTTGATTTAACCATCTTTCACTCATGCATGAATATTCAAATTTTTCATGCAAGAATTATTTTATTTCTCTTACCCCCACTAGTTCTAGAATTATACAAATTTATTTTTCATGAAAAATCATAACACATATTTATGAAAAAAATAAGGTAAAACGTTTATACCTTTCCTCCGCCCGAGTTAAGCAAGCAGAAAAATTCTTTATCCCACCATCTCTTAAAGAAAGTAAACTTCTACATTGATATCCGCTATTTTTTCAACAGCTTAAAAAAATTTGAATCTCCTTAAAATTATTGGTGAAATTACAGTTGAATAATAAGATGAAGAAAAATAAATAAATATTCTTCAGGCTGAGGCGCGGATATCTCGCTCTCTTTAAGGAGATTCAAGCAATCAAGCCCATTGTAGCAAAGTCTTTACTAGTCTAGCAGTAATCCTCTTGACTTGTCCCCTCCAGGATACAACAGCCCGACAACATCGTATGACTCGAACAAACTCTGGACAAGTTGTTGAGTCTAAACCTCCACCAAAATGAACACCTTCCTTCAACAAAAATATATTTTCTTTTGTAGAGAATAAGTTGGAGATTTAGATTTTCTCCTTTTGTTAACTCTCTTTTTCACTACACCAAGTTCACTTTTTTTCATACACACTACCATATTTCTTCATCTATAACACAAGGAAGAAACACCACTTTTATATAGGTGTAGAATTTCTTCTATGAAATAAATAATAAGATAGTGAGATAATTGTCACGATCCGAATTACCCTCTGAAGGTGTCGTGACGATACCTAGTCTCTACGACTAGGTAAGCCTACTATAAAGGGAGAAAAAATTGAATTGAAACACACGCAATAAAGGGGATAAGGGCAATGACTTAAATAACGTACTGGCCGCTCGGCTCATACAAAAATATAACTTCTCAAAACCTGAAATGTCTCAAATAGTCACAAGCTTCTAACACTACTTTAGCTCTAACAAAAACTGAAAAGTACATAAGAACATCTCTACAAGATAGAATGGAAGGAGACTCGGAGGATTCTGTGGACGCGGCAGAAATACCTTACAGTCTCCTAGAATCAGCAGCAACGACTAACCACAAGGCTGATAGCTCGTACCTGGATCTGCACACAAAAAAAATATGTGTAGGAGAGGGCATGAGTACACCACATTTGGTACCCAGTAAGTGCCAAGCCTAACCCTAGTCGGGTAGTGATGAGGTCAGGTTAAGGCTCTACCTAATTTCTATGTAAATCAATTTAAAACAGTACAAAGATAGGTAATGTATACAGTAAAATAGTTTAAGAAAAATAATAAAGGTTCTACAGTAAAAAGGTACCTCGGCTCAACACAATATACATCACAAAGTGAAATCTCCCGGGATACCGTCCCGTAGTTCCAAATGTTTATGCAGTACATGGGGGATCTCTCGGAATACGTCTGTAGTCCCAAAATAAATATGCAGTACATGGGGATCTCTCGGAATACGTCCATAGTCCCAAAATAAATATGCAATACAGGGGGATCTCCCGGAATACGTCTATAGTCCCAAAATAAATATGCTATGCAGGATGAATGACAAGCATAACATCAAATCATACAGTTTATACTAATCACAGATAAGGCATATAAGGGCTTAACTAAACATGGCGCATAAAAAAGAATCAAGTAGACAATTAAGCACGTAAGCATGCTTTCCTAATCTAAACTAAAAAAAATATATCATATAAGAGCAAGTTCATAGGAGAGAAAACAATGTATGTTTTAATAAGGAAGAAAATGAGATTTTTGAAATAACGGCCCGTGTACATACTCGTCACCTCACGTACACGGCGCCCACACAACATTTAGCATCAATTATCCTAATGGGGAAAATCCCCAACACAAAATTAGGCAAGCCACTTACCTTGACTGCTCAAATCAACCCGGAATCACGTTCTTTCCACGAGTACCAAACTCCGAATGGCCCAAATCTGTTCAAATAAGTTTCATAATGAGAATATCATTACAAGAAACTAGTTCAACAAATAAATTTGAAGCCTAAGCGCGAAATTAGGGAAATTCCCCAAAAAAGTCTCCCGGGACAACGACTCAGAATCGGATGAAAGTCACAAATTTCGAACACCCATTCACTCACGAGTACACTCAACCAAAAATCATCACAATCCTACGTCGAAATCTCACTCAAAACTCGGATTCTCAATTGGGGGACCTTTCTCTCATTTTCAAACACTTTCTCATCACTTCTCCCTAATTAGATTGAAGAATTCACTATATATTGATGAAATACAAGAGAAATAGGATTAGAAATCGTTACCTATTTATCTCCTCTTCAAAATCCTCACAGAATCGCCAAATCACGAGCTCCAATTGATTTTTGAAATTATGAAGCCCAAACCCTCGAATTGCCTATTTCTGCCCAGCGATTTCCGCTTCTGTGGTTACGCACCTGCGAAAAATGCATCGCAGGTGCGAAAATTTATTAATAGGGATGGGTCCGCACCTGCGGTACCTGCGGATCTCCCAGCCGCACCTGCGGACCCAGCCGACCTTGGGCAAAACCGCAACTGCGTGTAACGACCCGGTCAGTCGTTCTGTAGAATTTGCACCGTTATTCTTGTTTCTGTCTGGTTACGCCTTGTTTAGTTGTTTATGATGTGTTGGAGTCGGGTGGTTCGGGCTCGTAGTGGTTGTAATGAGAATTGAGACACTTAGTCTCTTAGAGTAGCCTTATAGTGGAAAACTCAATTGGGAGTTGACTTATTGCTAAACGACCTCGGAATGTAGATTTTATGGCTCAGATAGCTTCGTTAGGTGATTTGGGGCTTAGGATTGTGTTCAGAATGTGGTTTTGATGTCCGGTGTAGAATTAGGCTTGAATTGGCGAAAGTTAATTTTTGACGATTTTCGGTCGGCAGTGAAAAATAGGCTATCGAGGTCGCAATGAAATTATGGAAGTTGGAGAAGGTTCGTAGTATCATTTTGGACGTGTGTGCAAATTTTCAGGTCATTCGGATGTGTTTTGGTTGGTTCGACATCTTTGGTGGAATTTAGAAGTTTCAAAGTTCATAGGCTTGAATCCGAGGTGAATTTAGTATTTTTGCGTTGTTTTTGGTGATTCGAAGGCTCGATTAAGTTTGTGTCATATTATGGTACTTGTTAGTATACTTGGTTGGGGTCCCATGAGGCTCGGATAAGTTTGGAAGATTTTGGCGTTTTGAGCATAAGCATGTAATGATCCAAAGGTTCATTTTTAGTTGTAGAGATCGAAATTTGATTTCGAGACTTCCGGGATTTTGATAAGGAATTATAGGAGTGATTTGGAAAGTTTGGTCTAATTTCATCAAGTCGCGATTGGGTTTTTGACGCGAAATATGAGTTAATTGTTTAACGAGCGAAATGAGTATCGCACTGAGCAAATGAGCTTCGAATTGAGTTTTGATTGAAGGACTATGTTCGTATTATTATTTGTGACTCACAGGAACAAGAATCATCGAATTCCGAGTTCGTATGGTGGAGTTAGAACCCTTTTAGTGAAAATAAACATTGCTGGTGCAACAGAATCTGGTGCGCACCTTTAGCGACCAGATATGGCACTTTTAGCGACGCGACTTTGCTTTTAGCGACCAGAACTGGGCTTTTTAAGCGCATTTTAGCATTTTTTTGGGTGAAAGAACACGGCTTGGGGCGATTTTTGAGTAAGAAATCATGGGAAATCTTGAGGTAAGTTACTTGTGATAATTTCTACTCCATAATATTAAATTATCATCGAATAATCTGACAAGATTACATGTTTTTGAAGTGTTTAATTGGGGAAATCAGTAGCAAAAAAGTGAAACTAGGCTTTAAGAGACCTTTTAGGGGCGATTTCAGGGGTCAAACGGACTCCGATTTCATAGTTCTTTATATGTACGGATTCGTGAGATGATGAGGAACATTTTAGTATAAAGTTTGTCGAGTTCCGAGACGTGGGCCCGAGGGTCGTGTTTTGACTAATTTCGGATTTTGTGCATAAAGTTGAGATTTTTCGATTGGGTTTCAATCCTTTAGCATATTTTGATGTTATGAATCTGAATTTGATAGATTTGGAGCACTCGGAAGTTGATTCGAGGGCCAAAGCATTGCGGAGTAGCATTTATGGCTAGTTTGAGGTAAGTAATGTCTTTAATAACTGTCCTGAGGGTATGAAACCCCGGACTTTACATCCTTTCACGGATTTGGAGTGATGCACACACTGGATGACGAGTGTGGGGCATGCACGAATTGAAAATTTGGAAATGTACCTTTTTAGGCAACTATTGAGTTGCGAAATCGCTTTTAAAGCATATGATTTATAGTATTACTGTGTTTTGATATAATTGGGATGTAAGACATATTTAGGGCCTAGTGCCGATCTGTTTAACCCCTTGGGGGCTATTTTACTAATATTCTCACTACTGAGAAACTATGATTTTACACTCTGTCTTTTTTGTGAAAGTGTTGACACTCCTATTTGATGATATTACTATTTCTTGAAATGAAATACTATTTTGGGTCGAGAACCCCGTTTTATTTATGGCCCGAGTGGCATGTTGATAGTGTCTGACTGAGTGAGGTCGAGGGCCAATGTTGTGAGGATATTTATGATATGAGAGAGGCCGAGAGCCTGAGAGATGATTGATGCCATGATGTGGCTTGTTTATAGCACTTGGGCTGTAGGAGCCCCTCCGGAGTCTGTACACATCCCCAGTAAGCGCAGGTACCTACTGAGTGCGAGTGCCGAGTGATGAGTATTGGGAGGCATGAGTGACAGTGAGGTTTCCCGAGGGGCTGATGTTGAGTGACTGTTATTGAGTGATGGTGAGGTGATGAGTGACTGATTACTAGTGATGATTTTGCCCGAGGGGCGGTTTAAAAATGATATTTTGCTGAGCTTTTGACTATGATTCGTTTCATATTTCAAACTGATATTTTGGGAGTTTTACTGAGAAATATTGGAAATTATACTTGTTTCAAGGATTTTTTACGGAAACTGGTTTTCGAATTTATGTATACTTTATTGAGACTTGATATTTTACGGGTTTGTGGATTGGTGTATTTGTTGCTGTGTGTTTCTTAATCTCCAGACTATAATTTATTTTCATTACTACTGAGTTGGCGTACTCATCATTACTCCCTGCACCTCTGTGTGCAGACCCAGGTACTGGTTCGGAGCAGTAGCCATCCGAGTTCGTTATCATCAGCATTTGGGATTTCGAGGTATCTTTTTAGCATCCGCAGCTTCTCCATTTTCCTTCCTTCATTAGTATTAGTATTTTATTCTGAGACATGGTTTATGACATTAGTAGTGTTAGTTTTATTCTTAGATGCTCGTGATTGGTTGACTCCAGTCCCGGGGGATTTGTTTAGACAGTAGATTATATTATTATATTTGCTTAAAGACTTAGAGAAAATTTTTATACTCTGTTGCTCGTTATTATTGATTTTTGAGAAATTATATTAAAACAAATGTGTAGTTATGTGATGGTTGGCTAGCCTTGTTCCACGATAGGCACCATCACGACCTGTTAGGATTTGGGGTCGTGACAGGCTCCCCCTTCCACAGGTGCGAGACACCGGAACTAGCAACTTCAGCTATAGGCTTAAGTCAAAAATCTTCATGTTTGAGCATCTGAAACCCACCAGAGGCCCCCGAGACCTTAACCAAAACCACCAACCAATCTTAATACCTCACTCGAACTTAGTCGAGTCTTTAAACCACATCACATAACACCAAAAATCATAAATTATACATGGATTCAAACCTAAAAACTTAGTATTTTTCAAAAATCAACAACGATGCCAAAACACGTCAAAACTATTTCGAATGACCTGAAATTTGACACACAGGTCACAAATGACATTATGGACCTACAGCCACTCTCGGAATCCCATTCCGATCCCGATATCAAAATTTCACCTATCGGCCGAAATCGCCGAAATTCTAACTTTCGTCAATTCAAGCCTAACTCTACTACAAACCTTGAAACTACATTCCGGACGCGCTCCTAACCCCAAAATCACTCAACGGAGCTAACGGAGTTGACAGAACTCCATTCCGGACCCGTCTTCACATAGTTCTACCCATTGTCTGATTTCTAAGGCTTAACACATAATTAGGGACTAAGTTGTCCCAAACTCTCCGAATTTCATATCTAAACAATCCGGCAAGTCCAAAAGCAGAAACAAACGTGGGGAAAGCAGTTATTAGGGGATCGGGGCTCTAACTCTCAAATGACCGGCCGGGTCGTTACAATAATAAAATTATAGAACATGGTTGATGGTTATAAAATTTAATCTTTAATAGGTAACTAGTGGTAGATCATGTCATTAGTGGTGTAACACCTCCTTTTTCCACTACCCTCAGATTAATGAAGGGGTAATAAGGGAGTTTTTCCAATTAAAGTGACATTATTCGGTTTTGGGACTTATTATTATTTTTCAGAGTCGCCACTCGAATTTTTGACGATGCTCCGAGACACCGTTTTATTTGAAAATCCCAAACCGAGGAAATTTAGACTCCATTTGATTTGCCTGCGTACCAGAATTCTGTTAACCCGAGAGAAGGTGTTAGGCATTCCCGAGTTCCGTGGTTCTAGCACGGTCGCTTAACCATTATTATTTGGCCTAAATTGTCTGATTATTTACGTATTTTTGCCTATTGTGCATTTATCCTTTTTAACTTTAGCCGCTTTTGATATTTATGGATTTATCTTGAAAACAAGTCACGAGGACGTGCACTCGTCTGCTTTTGGACATGTTACAACTACGCTACATGAAATGCACCCGCAATTGTAACACGTGATTTTAATATAGTTCGAAGTTTGAAGTCGGGGACATGAGTTGCCGCACCCGAGTGTAGATTATATAGTCATGACGACTAAAATTCCTATTTGAGGCGATATTCAATTATTCTCTAAGTTTTGGAATCTTTATCTAAAAGTGGTATTTTATCTTACGGGATATGTATATAAACCACTTTTGATATCTATGGACTTATCTTGGAACAAGTCACGATGGCGTGCACTTGTCATTTTTAAACACATCACAATCACGTCACATGAAATGTGCCCATGTGTGATTTTATTATTATTTGAAGTTAGAGTCGGGGGCACGAGTTTCCACTTCCGATGGTAATTTGAGATAATACTTTATTCTTTACCAAATTTCAGACTAAAGGTATCTTTCTACC
>ML365955.1:0-25278 GCA_005239505.1 Nicotiana paniculata
TTGAGGGCTTGCTGACATTCTTCAGTCCATTCGAACTGATTCTGTCTTTTGAGAACTGAGAAGAATTTAAAATTTTCTTCGGAAGATTTAGAAATAAACCTACCCAAAGCTGCTATTCTCCTTGTCAGTCTTTGAACTTCCTTTTTATTTGTTAAAATATCAGGTATTTCCTCTATAGCTTTAATTTGAGCGGGATGTACCTCTATTCCTCTGTTTGACACAAGGAAACCCAAAAATTTACCTGATTGCACTCCAAAAGCGCATTTCTCTGGTTTTAACTTCATATTATACCTGCGTAGAATATCAAAAAAGATGCTGGAAATGGTCTTGTGCTTGTGTTGATTTTACCAATATATCATCAATATAGACTTCCATTGTCTTTTCAAGATGTTCTTGGGACATTTTAGTCACTAACCTTTGATAAGTGACTCTAGCGTTTTTTAAGCCAAAAGGCATAACTTTATAACAATAAGTCCCCCTGTTTGTAATGAAGGAAGTTTTTTCCTCATCTTAGGGATTCATTTTAATTTTATTATAACCAGAATATGCATCTAAAAAGCTCAATAATTCATGACCTGCTGTGGCATCAATCATTTGATCTTTATGTGGCAATGAGAAGGAATCTTTGGGGCATGCTTTATTCAAGTCAGTATAATCTATGCATACTCTCCACTTGCCATTCTTTTTAGGTACTACCACGGTGTTTGCTAGCCAGTGAGGGTACGTTACCTCTCATATCGAAGCAATCTTCAAGAGTTTCTGTACCTCTTCGTCGATCACTTGGTTCTTGAATGGTCCTTGCTTTCTTTTCTTCTGCTTAACTGGTATGAAGGATAGATCTTCATTTAGTTTATGAGTCATCACTTCTGATGAGATGCTTGTCATATCTGAGTGGGACCACGCCAAGCAGTCTACGTTAGCCTTTAAATAATCAATTAACTTACCTCTTCGAGCGGGGCCTAGCCTCGTGCCTATATACACTTTCTTCTCAGGCTTTTGTTCAGATAATGGAACAGCTACGAGCTCCTCCGTAGTTATTTTAATGTGCTCATCTTCCTCCGGTTCACGAATGACATCCGGTCTGGAATCTATTTTTGTGTGGTATAGTATACCTTCCGTGGTAACTTGGTTTTCCTTCTCGTAAGTATTTTCTTTCGTACCTGTTTCAGCAATAATACCTTCCGTACCTATTTGGGTAGTAATTTCTTCCATGCTTGTTTGGGTTGTGTTACCTGCTTGGGAGATTCCCTTATCTCATAATTCTTCCACCTCTATTTTCTTGTTGTAGTGTACCGTAGAGTTTATATTTCTTGCGGTCTGATGATCTCCTTTGATTTGTTGAATCCCCCATTCAGAGGGAAATTTAATTACCTGATGCAACGTGGAGGGTATCGCTTTCATGTCGTGGATCCATGGCCTTCTAATGATCACGTTATAAGCCATGTCAGTATCGATGACTTGGAACCTGGCACTTTTGATCACCCCCTCAGCATAAGTGCTAAGCTCAATTTCTCCTTTTGTTATAACCGTAAAGTTATCAAACCCTGATATGGCTCGTGCTTTTGGGATTACTCGATTCCCTAGTAGCATTTATTCCACGACTCTTAGCAAAATGATATTGACTGAACTGTCTGGATCAATAAACACTCTTTTTACGTTAGTGTCATGAATAAGTAAAGATATTACGAGAGCATCGTTGTGCAGAAGCATTAATACGCTGATATCTGCATCATCGAAGGTTATATCGTCTTCTCCACGAGCCCGTTTCCTATGTGTAATTGTTAACTTTGTGGTTTTTTTGCAAATCACTCTGTTTACTTCTTCACCCCCGTGTATTACGTTAACGGTTCGTTTTGGAGAAGGAGGATTTGGGGGCTCCTGCTTGTTCCTCATATGTGCCTGTTTACCTTTATCACTAAAAACATTCTGTTAAATAGCCTTGTTTTAACAAATTTTCTACTTCACCTTGTAAAAATCTGCAATCCGCGGTTTATTGTCCATGATCGTTGTGAAATTCACACCAGTGATCTGGGTTTCTTCTACTTGAATTTGACCGCATCTCTTTGGTCCACTTAACCTTGTCTTGCATGTTCCTCAATATTGAGATAAGTTCAGTAGTACTTACATTAAAGGTATGATCCCCAATTTGAGTACTACCTCTAGGTCGTTCATCTCGATCTTTTCTGGATCTAGACGAGGATGAGACTACGTCTCTTCGTTGTGGTCTATAGTCCGATCTAGTGTTTTAGAACCTGGGGCGGATATCACGTCCTGAGGGTCCTAAGTAAGGATCGTACCTGTTTTTACCTGATCTTCTATCTGATTCAGTACGTCTGGATCTGGAATGATCTTCCTCTCTCGAACGAGCAATGATATTTTCTTCTATTCTGAGTTTAGTATTGTACCTGTTATATACGTCGTTCCATGTTGTAGCGGGGAATTCTCTTAAACTCTCCTTAAGTCGTCTCGTGACTTCTGAGCTTTTATCGTTCAGGTTGCTTGCAAATGCCATGGCTCCCCAATTATCAGGCACCCTGGGTAACTGCATTCTTTCTCGTTGAAACCTGTCTACGAACTCACGGAGTAGTTCCTTGTCTCCTTGTTTTATTTTAAATATGTCTTCCATTATCTTCTCAACTTTTTCTGCACCAGAGTGTGCTTTTATAAACGAATTTGCAAGCTCAGCAAAAGAGTCAATAGAATTTTCAGGGAGAAGAGAATACTTGGTTAGGGCCCCTTTGGTAAGTGTTTCCCTAATTTTTTTGACAAGGACTGATATAATTTCTTGTTTCGTTAAGTCGTTGCCTTTTACCCCAGTAGTGAAAGCAGTCACATGGTCGCGTGGGTCAGTTGTTCCATCATATTTGGGAATGTCAGGCATTTTAAACTTCTTGGGTATAGGCAAGGGTTCCGCACTTGGCTTCCAAGGTTGTTGATAATATCTATCAANTTGTTGTTTCTGCATGGTTAGCAGTAAATTTTGTAATTCTGAGTTATTAGATATACCTGGTCTCGTATCGAGAGATTCATTAGGAGTATCTCCTCTTCCTGAGTTTGCCAACCCAGATTGAGGATTTTCCATGTTGATGTTGTTATTGGGGGGTGGCGTCGTCGGTGTAGGTAACGCTGCCGGTAATCTTCTCGCAAATTCTTGCAAAGCTTGGCTCACATACTCTGCAATCATTTGCTTTACACGATCTTGTTCCACAGTTTGATCATTATCACCATTGTTGTTATTGGATCTTTCTGGGGATTGTTCCCACGAACCACGTGGGGTTCCTGAAGGCGATGGAACTGGGGTTCCACTCCTTTGTTGGTTGTTGTCGTTGGGGTTTGACATAATTCAGAGGATATCACTTGAAAAGTAAATAAAGATTATCAGATTTTCGGTAACGGAACCAATTTGTTTAATCAAAGAATTAGACCCTTTGACCAAAGCTTATTTTTAAGATGAATACGGGTTACTGATAATCAAGGTAATGGAGAAAAATGAATAATAGACAATATTGCAGAAACATAGAATATTGAAGTTGATTGTATTCGAGAATCAGATGTCATTACAAGTTGTATTCCCCTCCCTTATATAGGAGATTCTTATAACGTACGACTATTGTTATGGTTACTCATTAATGACTAATTATGACATTAATGAGGCGTTACAAAGGATAACGGTAATTGGGGTTCGGTTACATAACGTTCGAGTAATCAATTGTGGGTCCTTGAATCTGCCTGTAGCTTTGTCTAGATTCATTCTGACCGTGCCTCTCTTCCGTTTTGATCAAGTTGAGTTTTTCGTGGCTAATAAGTTCGTGGGTTTACTGAACCGTGCCTCTTTATACCGTATCTCTTCAAATAATCACATCCAGCTGTCGCGTTTTCCTATATCCACGTGACTGGCTGAGTTGTCAAAAGTTGGCTTACGTGTGGAACTCTTTTTTACCAATACAGTGTCGGCTTGCTTAGTTTCACGATAGGCGTCATCACAACCAGGTTGATTTTGGGTCGTGACAATTATAAGGTGCACTATTATAAGAAATAAATATCAAACATTTCATTGAGTTTGTCGTAAGGAAAAGAAACTTAATACTCCTATTTCCCCAAAATAATATTCTTTTTTAATATCCTAAATATTAAGATTGTTCTACTAATTCAAATAAGGAAAGATTTAATAACTAAAATTTTAATTGATTTTAAAGTCATAAAATTTAGAAAAATAATTAAATTACGATTTATTCTAATATAAAGCTTATTTCTAAAGGGTAAAAAAGACGAACGATATTTCGCTAAGGGCTTTCGTGCTTTTAATATAGTATGTGTAGATAGATATAGATAGATTATAGATTATAGATTATAGATTATAGATAGATAGATAGATATAGATTGTCATGTATTAATTATACTTAACTGGATAATCCATCGGTTCAAGGCTCCTATGCTAACTAACTTACACTTCTAATTATCTTTTGACCTTTTCGCTTTGAGATTGCAGTGGCTTTGCAATATCTTTAATTAGGCTATTACTTGCTTTCCACCTAAAAGTTCACGAGGGATGGATTGGGGTTGACATCTCTTTAAAATTTTAAATATCTCCATTTTGATAAGACGTACGTTAAAATAAACTATTTTCACATGTTAATTTATGTTTTTCTACTGAATACTGATCCGCGCGAAATTCTTTATCAAGATTCGGATGACGAAAATTTCTCCTGAAATTTAATATCTTCTAGCCTACTACTATTATGTTATAATAATAAAATTATATTTTTTGGGGTATAGATTGAAATATAAAAGCAATGTCACTATATAACAATAAAAACAAGCCTAGCTATGATTCTTACTTTAGTCAATTTAGGCCATCGAATATGTGTGAGATAAGATAATTATTCGTTACAAAGACATTAATTATCAATACTTGGAATTAACGGAATCACAACAAAATTGTTAATTAGATATACTTGTCACATGACTATATATAGCTAGGAGAATATCATCAGGGGATATACGAACGGCCTACTTGCTTTCCTCTTTAATTATTTTTATTAATTTTGATTAATCTTTTCTAAGGTCTAAAATTATAGTTTGATCTTTCTTTAGGGACAAAATTATACAGCGTTTGTACAGTAATGAACAGTGGATAGGAACAAAGGAAGCAAAGATACAGATTTATCGAAGTATATACTGATCTAGTATGCTAAAGTGTGCATGTTTAGTAGATCAGATTGTTAATGTGGTATTTAGAATTTACTACTCCGACTAATTCAAATTCGTTTACTGCGTTACACAAGAGATTTTTCTATTCTCAATGAAACATAACACTTCTGATTTTTATTTTTATTTTAGTGTCCCACAAAACTCTAAAATTGCATTTTTTTTTGGATGTACGATTCTCACTTGATGTTCGATACTTACATTGAAGCTCTGATTCATTCGGATGCTCGCTATGTAAGGCCCATTAAAACGAGACGCTTCCTACTAGGATTGTTTCTATACCTAAAGCTCAGACAAAAATCTCTGGTTAAGGGGAGGGATCCTGTCCGTTTCACGATAAACTTGATGGTGACAAAGCTAAAGCGCTTCCTATTAGGAATCCGAGACCTCATTACATTTTAAATAGTTAAATGAATTTAAGGGATAATTGTGAAAGTTGTCATAGGAGTAATATCATTATAAGAATAATATCAATTATTTTGGAACGCCACGAAACGAAAAATTGTCGTATAAATTGGAACGAAGAATATTTTTCTGATTAGTGTCTCCACCTACTCAAAAAAAGGGAAAAATAAAAAGAAAGAAAAAAATATAGGAAATGATGGGGGTAAACGATGGTGAAGAATTGTTTGGGGGGAAATATTATCTATATTTGCAAATTGATATAAACCATTGACTTAAAAGACCAACATTGTCCCTATCAGATTTGGAAGCATCCATCAAGTGGCTATGTTTGCATCTCTTACCAATCAATCAACTATATATCATATTCGTTTTTTTGTTTCTATTCGATTTCTAAGGTAGACATTGATGACACTGATGCAAGTTCAAATACCAAATAAACATCTTTTATTTTCGTTCCTTCTTTATTTTCCACCTTTATATATTCTTCTATATATATTTTCCTTTTAAACATACAAGTCATTGTAGAAATTATGAGAATAACTTTGTGCTCAACCTCTATACGCAACAAGGATGTGTTCAATTAATTTTCTCTCATTTAACAAATTGACACAGCTAGATCGAATACTATATGTTTCATTTGATACACATATGTGTTGAAGGGGAATCTTGGCATAATTGGTAAAATTGTTGTCATGTGACCAAGAGGTCATGGGTTCAAACCGTGGAAACAGCCTCTTGTAAAAATGCAGAGTAAGACTGCGTATAATAGACCCTTGTGGTCCGACCCTTCCCCGAACCCCACGCATAGCAGGAGCTTAGTGCACCAGACTGCCCTTTTATATATGTGTAATAAACGGTACTAATTCTAAGTTTGCATCAACAACGACATACTCAGTATTATCTCACACTGTGGGGTCTGGGAGGTAGTGTGTACGCAGACCTTATCCCTACCTTGTGAGGATAGAAAGGTTGTTTTCAATAGACCCTCGGATCAGGAAATCAGAAGCACCACATTAGTAAAAATATAGCCAAGAAGGGACAACACCAAAAAGTCATATAAAAGCAGAATAAAAACAACAAGATAGTAAGGTGATCAACAATGAAAGAAAACAACGGTTAGTCATAAAAACCTACTACCAACAGAAAGCGAGACTGCGTGCCAATACTACTGTTATGAACACTCTAGACTACCTACCCTACTACCCTAATCCCCGACCTCCATTCCTTCCTATCAAGGGTCATGTGCTCGGTCAGCTGAAGATGCGTCATGTCTTGCCTAATCACCTCTCTGCACCTTTTCTTTGGCATACTTAGCTCTAGGCCCTCCAATGTCAACCTCTCACACCTCCTCACTGGGGCATCTGTGCTCCTCCTCCTCCTCCTCACATGACCAAACCACCTAAGCCACACTTCCTGCATCTTGTCCTCAATAGGGGACACAGCCACCTTGTCGCGAATAACCTCATTCCTAACCCTATCTAATCGGGCGTCCGCAGTTCCATCTCAACATCCCCATCTCTACCACCTTCATTTTCTGGACATGAGCAATCTTGACTGGTCAACATTCAGCCTCATACAACATCATCGGTCTGACCACCACTCTATAGATCTTACCTTTAAGTTTAGTTGGCACCTTCTTGTCACACAAAACACCGAAAGCGAGTCTCCATTTCATCCATCCAGCCCTAATACGATATGTGATATCTTCATCAATCTCCCCATTCACCTGAATAATAGACTCAAAATACTTAAAATTTCCTCTCCTAGGGATGACCTGCGATTCCAGCCTCACATCCCCTTCCCCTCCTTGAGTCTCATCATTGAACTTACACTTCAAGTATTCTGTCTTGGTCCTGCTCAACTTGAGACCTTTAGACTCCAAGGTCCGCCTCCATACCTCTAATTGCGCGTTCACACTGCTTCGCTTCTCGTCAATCCGTACATTATCATCTGAAAATAGCATGCACCACGACACCTCCCCTTGGATGTGGCGCGTCAGTATGTCCATCTCCAGGGCAAACAAAAAAGGTCTGAGTGTCGACCCCTGACGTAACCGCATTGATGTCGCCCAAACTCACACCACTACTTTGGATTGTGAGGCGGTCGATGCATAATAAATACCCAATGCGAGTTAGGGTCGATTCCATAGAGAGATTTATGTAGGATTAGGTATATATCTAGTCTAGTGAATGACGTGTCCAAGATTGCACTTTCACGTATTCAGTTGTTGTTTCTACTTCTACTTTTATGCTAATGCTTGTAATTGTAAAGCTAAGAGACAATGTTTTTTATTTTGGTTGTTTTTCAAGTTATAAAAGATCTAGGGTTGCTACTTCCGCCTAGTTGGTTACCTAATGGATTTAGAGAGTTAGGGAATGTTTGGTTGATCGGGATACAATATAGCAATTGGACGCGATTACTCACTCTATACCTCGTGGTAGTTTAAGTGATTTTGCCCAATTTGACTTTCTCAAGTCCAAATGTGTATTTCACGAAACAAGTGATAAATTATCAAGTCGGGTCTTACTATCTCTAGATTCGGCCCTTTAATTGGGGCTATCAATTTCTTGAATTCTCCTCAATTTCTTGTTAGCCAAGTTTTCCAAGACTTAGTCTCCTTTCTCAAGTAAAAATTAAGTCAATTTGGCATGAATCAGTGTTTGTAATCATTAATTTTTGAATTCAAGCAAAAACTAGGCTAAATATCATATACCCAATCATAAATAATCCCCAAATCAATCACCCATTAAGTAGCCATACTAGAGTTGGGTCACAACCCTAGCTAAGAGTTTAGCTACTCATAGAAAATGAAGAAATTAAAGAAGAAACTAAGATAAAATTCATAATATATGATTAAGGGAAGAAAATCTAATGTTAAAATGTTAAACTATTACAAAGTTACCCAATACAGTAAAGAAAAACGGTTGTCTATTCTAAGGTGCGCAAAACTTAACTTAAAAATGACAAAAAGATCTATTTATACCCAGCTAAAATTATCTGACAAAATTGCTCATGCAGAGGTTGTGCAGCCGCACAATTCTATGTGCAGTCCGCACTTTGAGGCTGACTTGTCAGGGTGGCTTTCTTCGGTCACATAAATCTAGGGTGCGGCCGCACTTCCTCTAATTGTGAGGACCACACACTTCTAAGTGCGGCTGCACTCTCTATCTTGGGTTGGACTGGGACACTTTCTGCGGACTGCACATTTATGATTCCGGCCGCACTTTGAGCATTCTGCGGACGCAGAATAATATAGCGATCCGCACTTTTTCAGGCCTCAAAAACATATCTCTCTGATTCTTGTCTTCTGCAGCCGCACAATAATTGTGTGGTACGCACTTTGTTAAGGAAATCTGTCAGTGCATCTTCAGATTCTGCAGCCGCACACAGTATCGTGTGGTCCGCACTTTGATCGATTTTGCCTTGTTTTGGTCCTTGTCCAATTTTACTCCTTCTTGAGTTGATTTTTATTTATTTGGCTCATTTTTCAATATTCTTGCAAGAAAGCACATTCATTAGTTCTCGGAAATACCTTTAAGCATTTTTGAGCTAAAACGCAAGTAAAAGAGAGCAAATAAGCAGTCAAAATCCCTACTTATCACCCATCATAATCTAGAAATAGTCTGAGTCCCTACCCACCGTACTCACTCGGGCCTTTGCTCCATCATACATGTCCTTAATCACCCTGCGTAGGCAACATGTACACCTCTAGCCTCCAAACATCTCCATAAAACCTCCCTCAAAACTTTATCATACGCCTTTTTCTAAGTCGATGAACACAATATGCAAGTCCTTCTTCCTCTCTCTATACTACTCCATCAATCTCCTAACAAGGTAGATGGATTCTGTAGCCGAACGCCCCGGCAAACCCGAACTGGTCTCGGAAATAGAAACACTCCTCCTCATCCTTAGCTCTACCACTATCTCCCAAACTTTCATAGTATGGCTAAGCAGCTTGATACCCCGATAGTTATTGCAATTTTGGATATCACCCTTGTTCTTGTATACAGGAACCATCGTGCTCTACCTCCAGTCTTCCACTCTTCGGGCATCTTCTTCGTTCTAAAAATGATATTAGATAACCTAGTGAGCCACTCCAAGCACGCTATGCACGCACACTTCCAAAGCTCCATCTGAATTTCATCCGTCCTGGTCGCTTTGTCCCCGCTTATCTTACACATAGCCCCATCAACTTCATCAACTCTAATCCGCCTACAATACCAAAGTCACAACGACTCCCGGAGAGTTCCAAATCACCCAGTACAATGCTTTTTTCCCCTCGTCGTTCAAGAGACTATGGAAGCAGGTCTTCCATCTCCGACGGATAAGCCCCTCATCCAACAAAACTCTACCTTCTTCGTCCTTGATGCACTTCACTTGGTCGAAGTCACGAGCCTTCCTTTCTCGCATCTTGGCTAACTTGAACAACCTCTTATCCCCACCTCGGCCCTCGAGTTCCGCATACAAACGACTAAAAGATGGAGTCTTGCCGCCGTAACTGCTAGCTTTGTCACTTTCTTAGCCAACTTATAATGCTCCCTATTCGCCCCCATCTCCTCCTCGTCTACACTTTTCACAAGCTTGATATACGCCGCTTTCTTCGTTTCCTTGCACCTCTCGATTCCACCACTAGTATCCATAGCGACCACCAGAGTAACCCTTTAAGATCCCTAATATCTCTCGCGACTTCACTAATGCACTGTGCAATCGTGGTACACATAGCACTTGCGTCCCCACTACTCCTCCAAGCCCCTATAGTCAGCAGCTTGACCCCAACTCCTGCACTTTGTACTAATTCTAAGTTTGTTAACCCTAAATCTTATTCATTCCGCTTATGCAGATAGCATGTAAGGTCATCTTCAACCCTTACCTCCATTTTCTCCTCCAAAATGCAGTAACTTCCAAAAATGCAGTAAAGTTACCCTAACCATTACTCCATTTTTTACTGCAAAAAGAATATTCTATTTTATATTTTTCTCTTTCTTCAATATTATATTATTATCTTTACTTAATTTTATTTTCTTATTTCTATTAAAGAAAATCTATCTTTTTTTCTTTTTTACATATTCATCACATATAATTTAATATAAAATTATTTTATACCATAAATTTTTAAATTAATATAATTTGTAAGCAAATATTATAAATTATATATATTAGCGGATAATTCAAATAAAAGTAAAATCATTGAGATACAAGATAATTCAATACATATTATATTATGGTAAAATTCATATTAAATATTGCATAAATATTCAACTTCCACCTCTAGTATGTTGCCATAAATGATATATTAATGCATTACAAAGTGCAAAATGAGCATCTTTGTCCTTAGTTTTTTTGTGTCGAGCTAAAAATTACTCAAATCGATGGTTTTCATCTACTACCATTTCTACTGTGTGAGGTGGACATTCCCAATAATCTTGAATTGGTGCATTAAGATCATGTCCATCCTCTATTATCATGTTGTGCAGTATAATACATGTAGTTATTATATCATGTAACACTTCTTTTTCTCCAAAAACGTGATGGTCCTGCAACAATTGCGAAACGAGCTTGCAAAACTCCGAATGCACGTTCAACATCTTTTCGACATGATCCTTGTTTCATCGCAAAATATTTCTTCTGTGACGAATGTGGGTCACGAATAATGTATAAAAGAAGTCAACAATTTCCACTGTCACAACCACAACAATCTTCGACCCCATTCACTCAATACTATAATAATTTTGGTGTATCTAGAAATGACATACCTTCGTAATAAGTTATTATGCTATTTATCGTAGTTTCAATTTTTATATATTTTAATTTAGTGTATTTTCAATTTTAGCAGCATCTACTATTTTATATTCGCACATTTCAATTTTAGCAACATCTAATATTATTTTTGCACCATTCACTTTTGAGATGATTATATATTTGTTGTACAATTATAACTTATAATAAAATTAACTTACAGTTTTACATAAAAATAATAAATGCACGAAAATTAATTTATCAAATTATACGCCAAAATTAAGATGTAAAATTAATATTATAAAGATATTACATAAACATAATTAGATATATATAAAGAGATAAATCAAAAGAATTAAATAATAAAATTATAATAAAATTGATATGAATAATAATGAAGGAGATGAATAATATCATCCCATATTTAAAGTAACACTATTCATCCCCTATTTTAAAAGAAAATGGAAAAGTATTATAGAAAAATGAGGAGGGTTGAAGATGGCCTAAAGCATAACCTTAATATATGAAATTTTAGGAGTTTCCTAGGCATGTTCAGCAGGTCACATCCATTATTGCCATGTGGGGTTCCACATTGTTTTCTTGATTATCCATATGACATTTGCTCATATACAATGCAGCACGATTTTTTTCATAATGATGTCACCATTTAAAAAATAAAGAAATGAATAAATTATTATAATAATAAGCATCATATTTTAGTATTTATATTTATATTATTTATGTATATATAATTAATAAAAAAAATTACGAAGCGGCGTGACTGTTTAGGGTAACGTAGGTCTACGCTGCTCATACTGCGCCATGCCCATGCCCCTAACTTCAGCAACCATTGACTCGAAGTACAATCTTAACTGCATTTCACTTGGTTTGTGTACCATCATTTTCTGAAATTTCAATTATTTATTCTTGTTTGTTCCAAGGTGATCTTGATCCTAATGGCAGTGGAGGTAGGCACAAATAAACAAACCCATAATTTAATTTAACTAACATTTGGAAGCTACTTGACACTTGGAACGAGATTTAAAATGAAAAAAGTAAAGAAAGAAACTTTACCTTTGCGAGCTTTGCAAACCACAGTCATTCCTAACTTTAAAAGAATATATTATCAGTGAGAAGACACCATTCTACGACAACAACAAAAAAATCCAGTATAATTCTACGTAGTAAAATCTGAGAAGGATAGTATATATACACCTTTATCCCTATTTTATGGAGATAAAGAAGTTATTTTCAATAGACTCTCGGCTCAGAAAAGCATAAAACATCACATTAATGAAAAGAAAAAACAAAAAGCGCAATAACAAGAAACCATGTGAAAGCAACATAAATAACAACCAGATAGTAAAATGACCGAAATGAAAGAAACAAAATCTAATACCAACAAAATACGAAAGTATGTACTAATACTACCGGTATGATAAGGAGAGTACTAAACTACCTAACCTACTACCTTAATCCTCGATCTCCAGACCTTACTATCAAGGGTCATGTCCTCGGTCAGCTGAAGTTGCGCATGTCTTGCCTAATCACCTCTCTACAATTCTTTTCAGCCTACCTCTACCTCTCCTTAGATCCTTCAATATGAACCTCTCACACCTTCTGACCGGAAAATATTAATATACGGTATATAAAATAAACATACTTAAGATAAGAAGTAAAATCTTAGAACATTTACAACCGCATACTCAAACTAACAAACAAGTTGATTTGTGATAATAGAGAGGATGCCGATTGCACATATTCTGTGTATATCATTGGGCGTTATAGTAAGTTGACAACCAGCTAGTATAAATATATTAAACTATAGTGGATCGTCTGAATATTAAAGAAACTGAACAGAACGAAATGGACACAGAGGATTAGTACAGAACCCAATTAATTTGGCATTAAAAAAGCAATTAATTGTTAATGAAGAAAGGAGAATGATTAAGTAGCTAGATGTCAGTCTCCACGTCTTCCTCAGTTCCTCTCTTGCTTATGCCTAATTTTCAGGTACATGTTTCCTAATTAGTGGTTTAAACACTGTTACTATTTCATTAAACAATGTTTTGGATCCTGTTCTATTAATCAAATTGCCAAGTACAAAAAGTCCAATTTAGGGCCATACCTAGATATTTATATCCCAATTGTTTGAATATCAGTCAAAACAAGGCAGAATTTTTTATGTAGCAATTATTTTTAGTGCTAGGATTCTGCTTATAAGCTAGGCTGAACTTGGTTCTCCCTAGTAGTCTAGTGACGTTTTAGATTTTTTTTTATTTCCCGCTCGGTTTTTGGTACTCACAGTGGGGCCCGATTAAAATTGGATTCACACCGGGAAGTCCCACATTAGGAGGTAAAGCGCTCTCTAACAAAAGCAACTTCATACCAAGGAATTCGAACCCTAGACCTTTTGTTAAGGATGAAGGAGTACTTATCACTCTACCACAACCCTTATTGGTTAGTGACGTTTTAGATACGGTGAGACATTTTACTCTTATGTTTTCTCTTAAAAAGTGGCAAAAGTTATACTTTTTTTTTAACCCGATATATTAAATTTGATCTTTTTAAAATAAAAACGAGTTCATACTCAAAGCTTAAACCTAGATTAATGATGAGAAGTATTTACCACTTCCTTATAATCTCAGCAAAAGTTTGTGATTTCCTCTCTAAAACATAATTATAATCCTTTCTTCTTTTAACTTTTTTGTCTTGTATTTCTGCTTCCAACTTGTCCAAGTGGCGATTTTTTTTAAAAGTATTCTCACTGTTTCATTCATTTATGTAAGATTAATTAATTACATACAAATATACTAATTTAACTTCCTATTATACAACAAAAAAATCTTGTTTGAGAGTTATTAACTACAAGTCTACAACTTGAAAGTTTTGCTTAAAATAAAAACAATATATCAAATTTAAACTTGAATATTTGAGTGAATTTAATAGTTTAAAACATTTTATGATGTTTTAAAATTATAAAAGTATCAAATAAATTGGACACGGGAAATAATTTTTTTTTCTTTTTTTAAAAACTTTAATACACATTATGTAGAATATATAATAGAATTAGTTGTCAAGGCAACCAACAGGAAGAATCTCTTTGACCATTTTAGCCAATCAGATAAAGATAAAGGAATTTTCCATATGTCCGTGTCCACGTCTCTTATTCATCTTTTTTTGGTGTAACTTACTTTTCCAACTCTCATAATATTCTGAAAAAGAACTATAATCATAATAAAATTTTCTTCATCCGAATATAGCCTTTCTGAAAAGACATGCTAATAAAACGATTTTTTTTTTTCAAACACAAATGTGGAAGACACACTCCAGTGGCAGAGCCAATGTTAAAGGCACCCGTCAATGTCGAAGCTAGAAATTTTATGTAATGCGATTAAAAAATACATGACATACTTGAGATTTAAGTTTGACCTATAACACTTTTTAAACATACTTTACCACTACATTACAATCATCCTTTATGTCAAAGAAATTCAATTGTTTATATATAATAATAAAATACCATTGCTATTATATTTATGAAGTATACTTTTTTGACGAAAGGGATTTAATTGAACATCTATCGCTCCACATAGCTTCACCTCTGGCATAGGCAGATTTAATTGTTAAGTATAAAAATATTAAATTCAGTTAAACATGTAGCTGATTAAAGGTCGGTCTCTATTTGTTACAAGCAAAGGCGGATCTAATGCAAGGTTTACGGGTTTCCGTGAACCAAGTAACTTTTGCGTAGATCATGTATTTATACTAAAGAATTCATTAAAAGTATAAGAATATTTAACTTGGAATCCACTTTGTTGATCCAATTATTATGTATATTAACTTGAGATTGCTGTAGAAACCCATAAGCTTAACATTCTGAATCCGCCTGTGATTACAAGGGGTCTAATCATTTAATTTGTAGATTCCAAAAACAAAAAAAAAGGAAGAAAGAGACATAAAATACCAAAAGTTGAATGACTTTATGATGGAAGAACCTCCTCTACTTGTGCATTATCCTTATGGATTTAAGTCATATATATTGAAAGTATATATAACAAGATTTTATGTTATAGGTATTATAACATGTTATTACTTTCTTTATTATATCAGGCTTGTCACAACGAATTTCTTATTATTATAGGTTAATTTAACATGATAATAGTAATATTTATATACTTGGGTGCACAAAAATTAAACTCAATCATTGTAATGGAGAGGTCAATGATAAGGTCTGCATGCCAGCAAGATACTCTCCCTCCATATATGGTTGTTATTTTTTCTTTCTTTATGTGTGTACATAAATATCTATAATTTTCTTTCTTAGTACCATGAGAAATTAAATAAATTGTATAAAATTAGACAACTTACAGTATGGAGATTTTTGTGAGTAAATATTAAACTAATGCACAATCTCGAAATAGTTGGAGTAATAGTAATACTATTTAAGATTGAGTTTGAGAGAATTCATTCTCAAATTCTGGGACCAGATCGAAAAGGAAGTAAACTTGAAGACAGAACACATAGTTGGAATTTTTCACTATAAAAAGTTTCATTCTTTCAGTCTGATATCTTTTTTTTGGTAAGCATTAATTCCCAAGAATTATTAATATCTCTACTTTATTCACCTTTTACGTAGTAGTAGTAGTTATTATTTTATCTTTAACTTCCAGCATTGAAGCTAACTAACATTTCAGCTACCTAGCTATTCCTCAAGGTCTTTTCTCAATCTATTTAAATATCTTAATTAGTACAAATTTACTATGTTTAAATAAATTGTGTCATTTTTTTTTTAACTAGAAAAAGCTAAACTGATGCAGATTGTTCCATCAGAAGGGATGAACAACAACACAGAACTAGAGCAAGTTTGCGATTTGGCTGTAGAAGAACATGAGGGGGAGGAACAGTTATCGGAGAGTACGATGAGAATTCAACCATGGACTAAACAGATCACGTTACGAGGAGTGATTGCTAGTACGATAATTGGATGCATTTACAGTGTTATACAAATGAAAATGAACCTCACAACTGGGATTAATCCTAATCTCAATGTCTCAGCTGCTCTTCTTGCTTATATTTTTATTCAGACATGGACCAAGATTGTTAAAATGCTTGGTTTTGTCTCTGTTCCTTTTACTAGACAGGAAAATACTATGATACAAACATGTTCTGTTGCATGTTACAGCATTGCTCTTGGAGGTAATGTATTGTTTTTATTGTGTATTTCTTGAATTTTTTGTGAATAGCAATGCAAGTTTTTTAATAATTATTTAATCAAATACCTTGGAATTTTCAGGTGGATTAGGATCTTATTTGTTGGGAATGGACAAGAAAACTTATGAGTTAGCTGGTGTTGGTACAATGGGAAATACATCAAACAGTTATAAAAAACTTGAGATTGGTTGGATGATTGGCTATCTTTTAGTAGTATGTTTTATTGGCCTTTTCGTATTGGTTCCGCTTCGAAAGGTATTTTAAATTCTTAAGATTTCTTTTTTCTTCAAATCTTTTAAATTTATTAAGAATATATAAATTTGAATTTATAGAAATATGAAGTAAAAGGGCAGCTCGGTGCACTAAGCTCCCGCTATGCGCTGGGTCCGGGGAAAGGCTGGACCATAAGGGTCTATTATACGCAGTCTTACCCTGCATTTCTGCAAGCGGCTGTTTCCACGGCTCGAACCCGTGACCTCCTGGTCACATGGAAGCAACTTTACCAGTTTCGCCGAGGCTCCGTTCAATATAGAAATATGAAGTCATTGTACTAAATGGTGTTCTTATACACAGGTATTGATAGTGGATTATAAGTTGACATTTCCAACTGGAATGGCAACTGCAGTTCTTATTAATGGTTTTCATGGCAAGAGTGATAAGCTAGCTAGGTAAAACTACTTAAATACTTTCCTTTTTAAGTAATCTTTTATTCTTAAAATCTTAATAAGGCCATAATAAAGTTCTTGATTAATTTGCAGAAAGCAAGTGAAGTGTTTCCTCAAGTTTTTTAGCTATAGTTTTTCATGGGCTTTCTTTCAGTGGTTTTATACTGGCAAAGAGGATTGTGGATTTCAACAGTTTCCTACTTTTGGATTGAAAGCCTGGAAACAAACGTAGGTCTTCTTTTTTGTTTATGTTTTTCTGATTTAATATCTTCCTTTTTTTTTTTTTAGCCGAGAATCTATGGGAAACAGCGTATCTACCTTCATTAGGTAGCAGGGGCGGGCCTACGTTGGTGGTTGAGGAGTCATGTGACCCCGTTAACCTCGACAAAAATTCTGTATTCTACATATTATATATATTTGTACTTATATACGGAACCCCTTAAATATTTTAATGGTGCCCCATCCACAAAGTGACGGATGGAAGAAATGGTTGCTTTGAGCACTTAAATTCTCTCCTGTGCTATGGTGACACGGGTTTGAAACCCCAAGTTTTCCTCAGTCTTTTATCCTCTTTTTTATTTTAGTTCTTTGAATACAATGTAATTTTTATTTAATAGCAAATTACTTTATTTTTTACTTTTATCTTCTTCATTTTTTTAAATTCAATTATAGTTTAGTAATAATACAAAATAGCCAACTTAATTAATTTGCAAATTCCTTCCTTGAAATTGAAAGCCTCAAATTGCAACTTATCACTCAACAAATAGAAAAATATAAATATTCTGCCACAGTCTTTTTTAACAATCGCTCTGAATTGACAATGGAAACTAATAGTTTGAGACTCTTCTTCAATTCTTTTAGTATTAACATACTCTTAATCTTAATTTCTTTAGTAAGTCTTTGATAATTTTAAGTTTGAACGCCCTTTTGCGAAGAACTCTCTCTGTCTCTCCCCGTTTAGTGCTTTCTTTTTCTTTAGAACTTTTTTTTGCTAATACTTGGATGATAAGTCATCATAATCATTAAGTTTCAAAGAGTTGCACGCTAAATTTTATCGCTGGTGATTAGCATATACAATGGTGCCCCCGTCATGCTCGAATCCTGGGTCCGCCTCTGTTAGGTAGGGGTAGGGTTGCATACGCACTACTCTTCCCAGACCTCACTTGTGGAAATATACAGGATTGTTGTTGTTGTTGTTGTTGTTTCTATTTTAATCATATGATCATGGACTAACATATATTATCTGATGTTTCTTTTGTAGATTTTACTTTGATTTTAGCTTGACTTATGTGGGAACTGGAATGATATGTCCTCATATAGTGAACATATCATTGCTTCTTGGAGCTGTTCTTTCATGGGGTGTAATGTGGCCTCTCATTGCAAAACTTAAAGGAGAATGGTTCCCTGCTGATATACCAGAATCCAGTATGAAAAGCCTTAATGGTTACAAGGTTAATTAATTTTCTTTCTCTTTCTCCTAATAGTACTTAATTACAATCTAATATTCATACAGATTCTCATTCTAGTACTATATTTCTTGCCATCTAGGTCTTCATCTCTATTGCCCTCCTACTTGGCGACGGCCTTTACAATTTTGTCAAGATAATGTACTTCACACTAGGCAGTGTTCATGAGAGGTTCAAACACAAAAACCAAAGTTCAGGTAAACTTTAAAAGGAAAAACTATCACATATCCAGCTTAATTACAACTGTTATATGAGTATTAAGTATCTTCATACCGGTGAGAGGCTAGTCTTATAGGGTTTGTGTCCTAGACTGCTAGTGGTTATTGTTGTGTCCACACTATGCTTCCACTATTCATAGTACCGAGCCTTACTTATGATGTTGTTATTATTTCTATAGTTTTTGTTGATGGTACTAATATATTGTCTTTTTAAGCCGATGGTCTATTGGAAACAGCCTCTCTACTCCTTTGGGGTAGGGGTAAGGTCTGCGTACTCTCTACCCTTCCCAGACCCCGCTTGTGAAATTTTACATTGTTGTTGTTGTTGTTGTTGTTGAGGATTTAAGTATATGACTTGGTTGAATTTCTTAATATCTCAGCAGCTGGGGTGACACAGAACAAGAACTCAGGGGACATGAAATATGATGAAGCCTTTGTTAGAGATAGCATTCCAATGTGGTTTGGAGGTGTAGGGTATTTAGCCCTGGGAACTATTGCTGTGATTATGATTCCATTAATTTTCCATGAGATCAAATGGTATTGGGTAATCATAGCCTATCTTTTTGCTCCATCTTTAGCTTTCTGCAACGCGTATGGCTCTGGTTTGACTGATATAAACATGGCCTATAACTATGGAAAAGTTGGACTTTTTATGATGGCTGCATTGGCTGGTAAAGAACATGGTGTTATTGCTGGTTTAGCTGGTTGTGGTTTGATCAAGTCAGTGGTTAACATTTCTTGCATTCTGATGCAAGATTTTAAGACAGGGCACTTAACTTTGACATCTCCAAAAACTATGTTTCTCAGCCAAGCTATTGGCACAGCTTTAGGCTGTGTGATTGGGCCACTAAGCTTCTTCTTGTTCTACAATGCCTTTGATATTGGCAACCCCAATGGTGAATTTAAGGCTCCTTATGCACTGATATATCGAAACATGGCGATTCTTAGTGTTCAAGGTGTCTCGGCTTTGCCTCACCACTGCTTGCAGCTGTGTTATGGCTTCTTTGCATTTGCTGTTGCAGTAAATTTGGTGAAAGATCTTTCTCCAGAGAAGATAGGGAAATGGATGCCACTGCCTATGGCGATGGCTGTGCCCTTTCTAATTGGTGGATATTTTGGTATTGATATGTGCATAGGAAGTTTGGTTGTATTTGTGTGGCATAAACTTAACTCTAAGAAGGCTAAGGTGATGGTTCCAGCAGTTGCTTCTGGTTTGATCTGTGGAGAAGGTTTATGGATTCTTCCTGCATCTATACTTGCTTTGGCCAGAGTAACTCCTCCAATCTGCATGAAATTCTTGGCTTCTTAAAGAACTTGATTGTACAACTGGTCCATAAAAAACTGATGTACTGATTTGCAGAAGAGATTTTGAAGTCACCCAGAGCTCTGTTTCATTTCGTTTTTCTGCATTCTTAGGATAGGAATTGATAAAGTTGTATCTTACAGATGAAATTTACAATGAGAATGGGTGTAAATGAAGTGAGAATGGGTGGCATTCATTTACAATAAATCGCTCACTGATAACCTGTGCAAAGTATTTGCTACTCTGGTTTGCCCTTCTATCACTTTTCAATTTTGAATCGTCTAATTCTTCGTTTCTTCAGGAAGAAGAGAGGGGAATGAGACCCTAGAAAGAGACGTGGAGTGCGGTCAGTCATTTTCTCTGCGCGTTTAATTTTTAAACAATTACTGTACTTTCTTCTTCTTCTATATCAGACTAAGTAAAGGTCAATTACAGTAACTGTCTGTAATAAACATCACGAATAGCCTGAAAAATCGTAACTTGCTTTGATCAATCTCGTTTACAATGTCTCTGAATATATCTTAAATCATTGCCAAATGCATAACTAAATTAGTTATGCAGCATTTCCTCTTTCAATTTGAATGAGCAAATCAACTCAATAGACGATGGTACCCGTTAGCCAAACCATAAGAAGCCTCTAAGAACAAATTTGACAAACTTTCTTCTTCCTAATCACATCTATGAAACATCAGTGCGAGCTCAAATATTTGTAATCCTATGACGTACATCCGGTTAAAAGAAAAACTTCAATGAACCTCATTTCATGAGAAAAATTGAATAATATACAAGTGTACATTAACTGCAGACTCCAGAGGCTAATAAATCAGGCTTCTCTAGCAGGAATACCACCTTCGATGTTGATCATATAATCACAGGCAAAAAGCTTACGAAGTGATGATGCCTGCCAAAACATCACTCTTACCCCTTGCACCTATCGTGTAAACCAAACGAATCGCATCAAGCCACCAGTCCAAAGATTCCCATGAATCCGCGATCTGAGAAATAAAACAATGTCAGAGATTATACAAAGGAAACTTTTCAGGGAATGTAAAAAATGCTAAAGTTCAAAACAGGAGAATGTAAGACTTATAAAGTGTTTCCTACCAAAAGATTAATCTTAAAATGAACATATTTAATATTCAGAACTAAATTTTCCCACCCTCACCCAGTCCTAGAAAGGGAAAAATCATGGATAACATAAAATTAACTTGTAAATGTTTCCATGAATAAGAAGAATGGCAACCTGCATACAAATGTTCACGTTCACATCTTGAACCTTTTTTTGTTTGTTTCCGGACTAATTAAATATGCTACATCTAGCACCATATGTGACGGTAGTTTAAGTTATCCAAATTACTGTAGCATATTTGTAGGAACCTGAGAACAAGTCGTACCCATAGCTGATAATCTCTAAATCTAGAGGCTCGGAGAGGAAAGATAATTGAGTTGGCAAAGTGTGAGATAAAGATATGATAAACAGGTCTGCTCAAATATTAGGTAATATCTGAAGACACCCAAATGCGGTCTTATCAGGTGTTCCCAAAGTAGGCCTCTGTGGTTTTTTTTTTTTTGTGTGTGTGTGTGTGTGTGTGAGAGAGAGAGAGAGAGAGAAGGTAGATTTGACATGATCAAAAGCGGAGGTAGATTGCTTGCATAAAATCCAACTCTTGTCGAAAGGTATATGTGCCTAAGCCAATTTGCTGTACAAGATGAAGAAAGTGAGTGGATCACCAGAGCAAACAGGTCAAGGACAGTAAAGAGTGGGCCCGGGTTTGATGTTAATAAGTATCCATAGAAACCCTAACACATAGGCAAAAGGCATTATGAAAGCATGGGCCCAAAGGGAGCAATGACTTTTTAAAAAATCACAATCATTTGCTAAAGGAAGCCTTCAAAGCATCCTACAGAGAAAATATTAGCTTTTCTTCACAAATTACAACTATAGTTACTCTCCTTTTAAATTAATCCTTAGATAACTTATAATTTTCAATGTCTTGGCCCATGTTGTCAGAGAATATGACTGCCCTTCAAATAATTAGGAAGTGTATATACTGCTGTCTCCAATTTATTGGTTCGCAGAGGACTGGATTAGACACTGATTACCAGCAATAGAGAATATTGTAATCTAACTGTATAGTTCTCTTAGGCAGATTTCATCCATGAGCTCAAATAACTATCAGAAGGGGGAAACATAAGCTGAGAAAGCGTCAAGAATTACCATGTAAACTGGTCCATGAACCGTATCAACGCAGAGGCCTGCACCAGGTGGTAATGTAAGATCGGAACATGCTGATACAGAGACGATATCAGGCACATCAACTTTAATTGCTTGTCCATTAGGACTCGTATCTGCTGAATTTGATGAAAGGCTTCTTGACATGTGTCGTTGATCAACTTTACTGATCTGTCCAAGTAGGAAAAGGAATTACTAGTAAAGAAACTACAATTATGTATCAAATCAAACGTACAAGTACACCATTCAGATCCTTCTAGAAAGCAATAATTTCCTGTCATCTACTTGACAGATTAAAAAGAAGAAAACACCACTCCGTGCGCATCAAATGCATTTAAGGTTGACCTTTAGGACTCGTATCTGCTGAATTTGATGAAAGGCTTCTTGACATGTGTCGTTGAAACTGGTAAAGTTGCTGCCATGTGACCAGGAGATCACGGGTTCAAGCCGTGTAAACAGCCTCTTGCAGAAATGCAGGGTAAGACTGCGTACAATAGACCCTCATGGTCCGGCCTTCCCGGGACCCGCGCATAGCGAGAGCTTAGTGCACCGGGATGCCCTTTAGAGAAATAACGCATTCTCCGGTTCAAGCGAGAAATTAGAACTTGATAACAAGGGAAAAATAGAAGAAAAAAAATAGTCACAAACCTGTGACATGGTACGCTTAACATAAGTGATATGCAAGGATAGAAGTTCAAAGAGATCATGTAAATAAGGATTAGCAATAGTCAGGTTCTACCATGTGATCTACTGATACTTCTCCACAGTAGTTTAGATATGCCATTATAAATATGCTGAAACCTCATAGCACGAATTCTGAATGCAAGAGAAGTTTTCATATGGAACTAGATTTCTAAACTGTCCATGAAGAAAGAAAACAACAATGCTCGTCTCCCATAAAAATATTGTGTATTTATTGCTAACAAACTGAGACATGGACTTTCTTTACCTGTTGAAGTCCTTCGTGATTCAAAACAAACTGAGAACGTTTCCAGTCACTGTGTGGTGCAAGCGGATTACCAGCAGGTGGTGCAGTTAGATATCCAACCTTTAGGTAGGGCAGAGGTAGCTGGAAATAGATAAGTGCTTTTAGAACTTCATTGCATGATAACTTATATACCCAGGATTCTAGCAAAATACATACCATAGATCGCACAAGCTTCAAGGCACTTGTATAAACCTGCATAAAAGCAGCAAACCGAAATGAGGACAATGGGAACTGCTTAACAAGTTAAAGCAGAAGAATAGCCACTGGCTTCCTGATGACAATTTTCCTTCACAAGCTAGCAGAATAAAGATCAAAATCTTGAATTCCATTCACTTGCAATGTGTATCACCAGGGTAAAGAGTTAATACTCTCTTTTGATACAGCTAGTCAAACTAGACAGTAGAGTTAACAATAAGTGATAATGACACCAACACCAACAGTAACTGTGTCACGGGTAGATTAGTTTGAAGAAATAGGAAGAGAAGGCAAGGATTAGAAATAAAATGCATTTCTAACTTTACCAAATGTTTCCATTCCACTCCTTTCCTTTTCATCACAACAAATTGACGCCTTAGTTATACAAACAGAATTATGATGGAGATAAAATGGCATTGTGGTACTAAAATCATATATTTCAGACAGAAACGATATACCGAGTAATTTGGTTTCAGCGCATGTGCAGCGGCAATGTAAATCGCAGACTGGCTGTACAACTCATTAGGAGAAATCTCTTTAGCGTTAACAGCTCCCCCTGTTCTTGACATGTCTTCTGCTAATCCATACTGCAACAGAGTGATGGAAAAAGAAGGTTATCATCATTTCCACTTTGTCCTTTCACATTGCTTAATTTATTTCATTTTTCACTTGAATAGGAGGGAGGTAGTTGGAAATGATCATCACTCTCCAAGTACAGAAGCCAGAGAGCAGATATGTTAAACCTACCAGAACAGTTCCAAGGTTGTAGATTGCCCTATGGAAATCAAATTGCAGTTGGATCGCTGCACGAAACTGCACTCATAAGAAAAAGTGAGTGACGTGAGAGCATGAACAAAAATCAGATACACAGTGCCTTTTAGGACTCTACCAAGCAACTGGACCTAAAATGATTTTGCAGCTTATTCTTCACATTTAGGATCTGTCATCAAATAACACCAGTACCTTACTAATTGCCGTTTTGACAATTGTCAGCTTTTCTCTGGCAGGAACAATTGCACTGAGTTCCTGAATGCATTTCAAAAAGCATAAGGTCAGCTTTCAATCTGGCAAACTGAAATAAAGCGATTCAGGAACTATACTGAAATAATCTACGCTAAGTCAATATCTTAAGTCTGGAAAAGCTTGTCCAGCAAGAGGATTTTTCTCAAGTACAGGTACCTGCAGGGCAAGTCCCCAGTTGTTCAATGCCTGGAATGACAGTTAAAAGGAATTAGAGTAGGGAAAAAACTCTTACGGACAAGAGATCAAGAGTATATTATTATAAATCAAAATAACACATTTCAGGAGAAAAGCAGCAGAATTCATATGAAATGAACAACCAATGTCTGCATAACCAGAAAATTCAGCAAGCGTAACATATAGAAAATTGTTCAACATAAAAAACCACCTACTCACTTCAGAACAATAGGAGACCAATTAGCTGGTATGTTGATATAAAAACAGAGTACAAATGCATCCTTTAGATAGAGTTATATGATAAACTGGTAACTGGTATACCTAAAGAAATAATAAGGCTACTAACAGAAGAAGGAAAAATCAAAAGGATACCTTAGGTTTTTCTTTGTGATTGTGAGAAAGCACGGGAGAAAATAATATATTATATCTTGTTTATACAATGATACAATG